>JARGCV010001329.1:0-2500 GCA_034064705.1 Bothrops alternatus | reverse complement strand
TAGCTTGACTCCCTCTTCTTTGGGGCAGTCCCTGAGATACTGGAAGACTGCTATCATCTCCCCACTCGTCCTTCTCTTCATTAAACTAGACAGACCCAATTCCAGCAACCGTTCCTTGTATGTTTTAGCCTCCAGTCCCTTAATCATCGTTGTTGCTCTTCTCTGCACGCTTTCCAGAGTCTCAGCATCAATTCATTTTTGTTAAGGGTTTCTGTTCAACTGACTGACAAAGCAATTGATTTTCCAATCATTTTTTTCCCCCTTTGCTTCGAAATTGTACACTTACCTCGATGCCGGTTCCTGCGTTTCCGCCTCCCGACAGAGGCGCTACGCACAGCGGGCTGCAACTGGCCAATCTCGATGGGTGTGTTGGTCCGAAAACTCTCCTTGAATTTCTGCATCAGGGTCTCCACCGTTTCCTGAGACACCTCTGTAGCTGAAAGATGGAGAGACAATGGAAAGGTTGAAGGGGTGAGAAAGTGATTCCTTCATTACTCTACTGTCTCCAATTTGTTCTGTGTTTTTGTTCCTTGCCTGTGTTGGTGGTTCTTCCTGCCAAGTTCCTTCCATCCTATTAAGGAACTAGCCAGAGAGCTGATGATGTTAACTAGCTGGGTAATGAAATTCTATTCTATTCTATTCTATTCTATTCTATTCTATTCTATTCTATTCTATTCTATTCTATTCTATTCTATTCTATTCTATTCTATTCTATTCTATTCTATTCTATTCCAATTTTATTCTATTCCAATTTCTATTCTATTCCAATTTCTATTCCAATTTCTATTCTAATTTCTATTCCAATTTCTATTCTATTCTATTCTATTCTATTCTATTCTATTCTATTCTATTCTATTCTATTCCATTCCCATTTCTATTCTATTCTGTTCCAATTTCTATTCTATTCTGTTCCAATTTCTATTCTATTCTATTCTATTCTATTCTATTCTATTCTATTCTATTCTATTCTATTCTATTCTATTCTATTCTATTCTATTCTATTCTATTCTATTCTATTCCATTCCATTCCATTCCATTCCAATTTCTATTCTATTCTGTTCCAATTTCTATTCTATTCTGTTCCAATTTCTATTCTATTCTATTCTATTCTATTCTATTCTATTCTATTCTATTCTATTCTATTCTATTCTATTCTATTCTATTCTATTCCAATTTCTATTCTATTCTATTCTATTCTATTCTATTCTATTCTATTCTATTCTATTCTATTCTATTCTATTCTGTTCCGTTGTGTTTTACTCTCTGCTCCATTCTATTGTCTTCGATTTTCTCTTCTCTTCTTTTCTTTTCTCTTCTCTTCTCCTCCCTTTCCTTCCCTTCCTCTATCTATATTTTCTGCCAAGGTAAGAAAAACACAAAAAAGCAAAGACAGAAAATAGGAAACAGTGAAAGAAAGGGGGAAAAAGCATACAGTTTTACCTTCCCTCCTTCTTTTTATGAAATAATTATCCTCTTAACCTTTTCCCCAATCTCTTTGTCTCTCTTTAGTTTAGAAATCATCAAATTCAACTATTTTTTTTTCTTTCACCAAAGTTGCCCGTAAGATTTCCGGTCTTTCAAAAAAAACCCAAAACTTTCCTGTTTTGTTTTTTTTTTCCTCTGATCAGAACCGGTCAACTTTGCCATTTCTGCTAGTTCACTTTATTTTATAATCCAATCTTCCCCTGGAGGTATTTCATGGCTTTTCTGACTTTTTTTATGGGCAATAATCTTGCCACCTTCATCCCTGCACATCCCCTGTCCTTGCTCTCAAGTTATTTTCAGCTTTCACCCGTGGGGAATCCAAATTCATTTCCCCCACCAAACACACCTCTGTCAACTTCCACGCTTGGTGGAAGTCTCCCTTGTGACATGTGGAACTGATGCTGAATTTAACCCCAGGTTGCATGGCTACATGGCTGAGTTGCTACAGCTTTGAAGAAACTATACATTAGACATGGTTGTTGCTGGTGTTTTTTTTTCTCCCAGGGCAAAGCTAGAAAGCAGTCAGGCTTCCTGAAGCCAACAAGTCTACAACCACAAACCTGCAAAGGACCTCCTGGTAGAAAACTCCCTGAGAATTCAAACAAGAGTTGCTAACTTGCATAGTTCTCCAACTGTTTTGTCTACTTAAATGACTTTTGAAGACCATATTATAAAAAGGATGTTGAGAGTTTGGGAAGAGCAGCAAAGATGATTAGAGGACTGGAGGCTAAAACATACGAAAAGAAATTGGGTCTGTCTAGTTTATTGAAAAGAAGGACTAAGGGTGACATGATAGCAGTCTTCCAATATCTCAGGGGCTGCCCCAAAGAAGAGGGAGTCAAGCTATTCTCCAAAGCAGCTGAAGGCTGGACAAGAAGCAACAGATAGAAACTAATGGAGGAGAGAAGCAGCCTGGAACTAAGGAGAAACAGTGAGGACAAATAACCAGTGGAACAACTTGCTTCCAGAAGTTGTAGGTGCTTCAACACTGGAAGTTTTTAAGAAGAGACTGGAC
>JARGCV010001326.1:52500-55000 GCA_034064705.1 Bothrops alternatus | reverse complement strand
TACCCATAGGTGCCATCTTGAGCCCAGGTGGCGGGGCCATATACCTTTATGATTTCCTCAGCGTCCCATATTTTGCCCTTCCATTCCTGGTCCTCGTATATGGGAACTTCCACATTCAGGGAACGTTTCCTTCTTTGATGAGTATCATATACTGGGTAGTTTAGCCGTTCACCTTCCCCCAATGGTATTAGGAAGAAAGCTGGGCGTATCTCCCCTATAGTACAAGAGCCAGTCCATTTTTCAGGTAAGTGGGAATAGGCTCGTTTTCCACAGATCCAATATAATCCTGGAGGAGCTTTCCATGTGCCTTTATAGGACGCATTGAGCATTTCTCCAGATTCTGTGGGCCAATTGTACATGGCTGTTTCATTAGGTAATGGCCACATGAATGGAACGTTGTTAACTGAGGCATTTGGCCAAAAGGAGACTGAGGAATCAGAGATGTTAATTTTTATCATTGCTTCGCATAGGCTGTCACCAATCAACGGAGTGCTGTGTTCAAATCTATGGACACACCAGCGGCAAACCAATGCCTGCCGTAACTCCCACACACTATTGTTTAAGTGAGGGGGTTGCCCGGTGGCGTTATATTTTTTGGAAATATCCCACTCTGCAGCCTCCCACGGCCACTGGTCTCCTACATTTGTGCCTCCGCACACATAACAATTTGTAACATTTAAAGCTTGAGCTACATTGCCAGCTAGTTCTATGAACAGATTCCTAGCAACATCCGGGATTTCAATAGGTTTTTTCATTTCTTTCCAGAATTCAGTGTAAAAATTATGGGTGATTTGGTCTTCAGCTTCCATAAATTTTTGCACTTCTATTGTGAATATTCCAGTTGGATCTGTGCCCCATCCATCTATCCCAATTCCAAATTGATTGCCATATAGATCAGTCATGGTGTTGAACCCTTTGATGGTAAAATTAATTTTGTTGCAATGTCTTAATTTACAGTCTGCAGTAGCTACTACCTTGCTCAATGTAGCATCCCACACATAAGGTACTGTGCTTCCCCACAGACTGGTTGCCCAGTGAACACAACTCCAATAGGGGCATAAATTACCATACCCACACCCCGATGACCCCTTAATGGGACAAATATACTTGTCATTGACAGCATATTCCCTTTGCTCTGTTAAATGGCCACAATTTACTATTTCACACACATCAATTATAATGGAGACAGGTGTATTCAGAGACCATATTCTTTGTTGATACAGTGTTTTACCTTGAGACTTTAGGTGAAGCCACATCTGTTCCGGATCGTGTTTGGGATCATAACATGTTTTTGTGGTCTTGCAATAACTATATGTGACATTCCCCTTTTTACATGGGACCATCTCACCAGGACATTTGTGATGGGAAAAGTAAACCAGGGTCTCTTTTACCTGATCGCCTTCACGAACCTTAACCACACATTGACTACAATCATCAGATGGTTTCCTAGCAGCTCGTGGCTTGCGAGGAGGGGGCACGATAGGCAGCGCTGGGGTGATGATGGGTCTTTTGCTAGTCAAAGCTTGAAAGGGGGTGGTCATTATCATGGAAGGGGGGGTGGTTCTTCTGATAGGGCAAATTTAGAGTCTGATTGCAATATTCTTTTTGATGTCTCAGAGCTAGTTAATGTCTGAGGATCTATCAAATCAGCTTCTTTCTTATAGTGTAAAGTCAACATGGACAGTACGGCCTTCCATGGGGCTAGAACATTTGGCGGGGCTTTGGGCGGCGTATGGAGCCAAATGCCTATGCGTCTCCATGAGGCGAGATCTAATTGCCCCTTCTCTGGGTACGTAGGGTGAAATTTTTCCAAAAAAGCCAATAAAAGATATAAATCTTTCTGAGTGACAGGGAAAACAGCCTGATTATTAAGTTTCTGAATAAAATTTGCTCTCCTGACTAAGCTATTCAATTCTGTCAAGCGTTGAGCCTGATCTTTTGAAAGCCTCTGTCCCATACTCACGTAGAGGTGCGCCCAAGGGGCCTTATTCCAGGCGTAGTGAGTCGCGGGATGTCAGAAAGACGTGACTTCGCATCACGTCGGGGTCACCAGTTGAAGCCCTACCCTCCGCAGGCAGCTTCAATGCGGATCAGACACGGTGGCCAAATGTAGAGACAAGACAATGAGACAAGACTTCCCTCTGGGGTGACTGATGTTCAAATGAGATCAGCCTTCCATCTTTATTTGGTTAAGATCAAAGAAAGTAAATAAATCACATACAAAAAGGTTTGAGTCCGGCAGTTTTACAATAGCATAATATAAAATGTTTCATCAATGATTATATTTCCTGCTTAGTCAGGAGGTCAGGAGATTACAAGAAAACTACAAGATAATATGTTTCCTATATCTAACTATAAAATAACACCTTTGCCTATTAACTGTCAGAGGTCTATAAATCCTTGCCAGTGATTTCCGCATCTGCTGCTTATCTAACTTAGTTATCTTTAAACATAGCTTGAGAGAAGAGTTTATGTGTATTGAGGAAACTCTAGCCAGCAA
>JARGCV010001324.1:0-23386 GCA_034064705.1 Bothrops alternatus | reverse complement strand
AGAAATTGAAGGGGAAGGGATAGAGATGGAGATGGAAGGAGATTGAAGGGGAAAGGAAGGAGATGGAGAAGGAAGGAGATTGAAGGGGAAACGAAGGAGGTGGAGAAGGAAGGAGATTGACGGGGAAGGAAGGAAAGAAGGAAGGAAGATTGAAGGTGAAAGGAAGGAGATGGAGAAGAAAGGAGATTGAAGGGGAAAGGAAGGAGATGGAGAAGGAAGGAGATTGAAGGGGAAAGGAAGAAGATGGAGAAGGAAGGAGATTGAAGGGGAGGGAAGGAAGGAAGGAAGGAAGGAAGGAAGGAAGGAAGGAAGGAGAGAGATTGAAAGGGAAGGGATGGAGGTGGAGAAGGAAGGAAGGAAGGAAGGAATGAGAGAGATTGAAAGGGAAGGGATGGAGGTGGAGATAGAAGGAAGGAAGGAAGATTGAAGGGGAAAGGAAGGAGATGGAGAAGGAAGGAGATTGAAGGGGAAGGAAGGAAGGAAGGCAGGAAGGAAGGAAGGCAGGAAGGAGAAAGATTGAAGGGGAAGGGATGGAGATGGAGATGGAGATGGAGATGGAAGGAAGGGAGGAAGGAAGGAAGATTGAAGGTTAAAGGAAGGAGATGGAGAAGGAAGGAAGATTGAAGGGGAAAGGAAGGAGATGGAGAAGGAAGGAGATTGAAGGGGAAGGGAAGAAAGGAAGGAGAGAGAGAGATTGAAGGGGAAGTGATGGAGATGGAAGGAAGGAAGATTGAAGGGGAAAGGAATGATGGAAGGAAGGAAGGAAGGAGAAAGAAATTGAAGGGGAAGGGATAGAGATGGAGATGGAAGGAGATTGAAGGGGAAAGGAAGGAGATGGAGAAGGAAGGAGATTGAAGGGGAAAGGAAGAAGATGGAGAAGGAAGGAGATTGAAGGGGAGGGAAGAAAGGAAGGAAGGAAGGAGAGAGATTGAAAGGGAAGGGATGGAGGTGGAGATGGAAGGAAGGAAGGAAGATTGAAGGGGAAAGGAAGGAGATGGAGAAGGAAGGAGATTGAAGGGGAAGGAAGGAAGGAAGGCAGGAAGGAAGGAAGGCAGGAAGGAGAAAGATTGAAGGGGAAGGGATGGAGATGGAGATGGAGATGGAAGGAAGGAAGGAAGGAAGATTGAAGGGGAAAGGAAGGAGATGGAGAAGGAAGGAAGATTGAAGGGGAAAGGAAGGATGGAAGGAAGGAAGGAAGGAAGGAGAAAGAAATTGAAGGGGAAGGGATAGAGATGGAGATGGAAGGAGATTGTAGGGGAAAGGAAGGAGATGGAGAAGGAAGGAGATTGAAGGGGAAAGGAAGGAAGGAAGATTGAAGGGGAAAGGAAGGAGATGGAGAAGGAAGGACATTTAAAGGGAAGGAAGGAAGGCAGGAAGGAAGGAAGGAAGGAAGGAAGGAAGGCAGGAAGGAGAAAGATTGAAGGGGAAGGGATGGAGATGGAGATGGAAGGAAGGAAGGAAGGAAGGAAGATTGAAGGGGAAAGGAAGGAGATGGAGAAGGAAGGAAGATTGGAGGGGAAAGGAAGGAGATGGAGAAGGAAGGAGATTGAAGGGGAAGGGAAGAAAGGAAGGAGAGAGAGAGATTGAAGGGGAAGTGATGGAGATGGAAGGAAGGAAGATTGAAGGGGAAAGGAAGGATGTAAGGAAGGAAGGAAGGAGAAAGAAATTGAAGGGGAAGGGATAGAGATGGAGATGGAAGGAGATTGAAGGGGAAAGGAAAGAGATGGAGAAGGAAGGAGATTGAAGGGGAAAGGAAGAAGATGGAGAAGGAAGGAGATTGAAGGGGAGGGAAGGAAGGAAGGAAGGAGAGAGATTGAAAGGGAAGGGATGGAGGTGGAGATGGAAGGAAGGAAGGAAGGAGAAAGAAATTGAAGGGGAAGGGATAGAGATGGAGATGGAAGGAGATTGAAGGGGAAAGGAAGGAGATGGAGAAGGAAGGAGATTGAAGGGGAAACGAAGGAGGTGGAGAAGGAAGGAGATTGACGGGGAAGGAAGGAAAGAAGGAAGGAAGATTGAAGGTGAAAGGAAGGAGATGGAGAAGAAAGGAGATTGAAGGGGAAGGAAGGAAGGAAGGCAGGAAGGAAGGAAGGCAGGAAGGAGAAAGATTGAAGGGGAAGGGATGGAGATGGAGATGGAAGGAAGGAAGGAAGGAAGGAAGATTGAAGGGGAAAGGAAGGAGATGGAGAAGGAAGGAAGATTGAAGGGGAAAGGAAGGAGATGGAGAAGGAAGGAGATTGAAGGGGAAGGGAAGAATGGAAGGAGAGAGAGAGATTAAAGGGGAAGTGGTGGAGATGGAAGGAAGGAAGATTGAAGGGGAAAGGAAGGATGGAAGGAAGGAAGGAAGGAAGGAGAAAGAAATTGAAGGGGAAGGGATAGAGATGGAGATGGAAGGAGATTGAAGGGGAAAGGAAGAATGGAAGGAAGGAAGGAAGGAGAAAGAAATTGAAGGGGAAGGGATAGAGATGGAGATGGAAGGAGATTGAAGGGGAAAGGAAGGAGATGGAGAAGGAAGGAGATTGAAGGGGAAGGAAGGAAGGAAGGCAGGAAGGAGAAAGATTGAAGGGGAAGGGATGGAGATGGAGATGGAGATGGAGATGGAAGGAAGGAAGGAAGGAAGGAAGATTGAAGGGGAAAGGAAGGAGATGGAGAAGGAAGGAAGATTGAAGGGGAAAGGAAGGAGATGGAGAAGGAAGGAGATTGAAGGGGAAGGGAAGAAGGGAAGGAGAGAGAGAGATTAAAGGGGAAGTGATGGAGATGGAAGGAAGGAAGATTGAAGGGGAAAGGAAGGATGTAAGGAAGGAAGGAAGGAGAAAGAAATTGAAGGGGAAGGGATAGAGATGGAGATGGAAGGAGATTGAAGGGGAAAGGAAGGAGATGGAGAAGGAAGGAGATTGAAGGGGAAAGGAAGAAGATGGAGAAGGAAGGAGATTGAAGGGGAGGGAAGGAAGGAAGGAAGGAAGGAAGGAAGGAGAGAGATTGAAATGGAAGGGATGGAGGTGGAGATGGAAGGAAGGAAGGAAGATTGAAGGGGAAAGGAAGGAGATGGAGAAGGAAGGAGATTGAAGGGGAAGGAAGGAAGGAAGGCAGGAAGGAAGGAAGGCAGGAAGGAGAAAGATTGAAGGGGAAGGGATGGAGATGGAGATGGAGATGGAGATGGAAGGAAGGAAGGAAGGAAGATTGAAGGGGAAAGGAAGGAGATGGAGAAGGAAGGAAGATTGAAGGGGAAAGGAAGGAGATGGAGAAGGAAGGAGATTGAAGGGGAAGGAAGGAAGGATGGAAGATTGAAGGGGAAAGGAAGGATGGAAGGAAGGAAGAAAGGAAGGAAAAAGAGATTGAAGGGGAAGGGATGGAGATAGAGATGGAAGGAAGGAAAGAAGATTGAAGGGGAAAGGAAGGAGATGGAGAAGGAAGGAAATTGAAGGGGAAAGGAAGGAAGGAAGGAAGATTGAAGGGGAAAGGAAGGAGATGGAGAAGGAAGGAGATTGAAAGGGAAGGAAGGAAGGCAGGAAGGAAGGAAGGAAGGAAGGAAGGAAGGCAGGAAGGAGAAAGATTGAAGGGGAAGGGATGGAGAGGGAGATGGAAGGAAGGAAGGAAGATTGAAGGGGAAAGGAAGGAGATGGAGAAGGAAGGAAGATTGAAGGGGAAAGGAAGGAGATGGAGAAGGAAGGAGATTGAAGGGGAAGGGAAGAAAGTAAGGAGAGAGAGAGATTGAAGGGGAAGTGATGGAGATGGAAGGAAGGAAGATTGAAGGGGAAAGGAAGGATGGAAGGAAGGAAGGAAGGAGAAAGAAATTGAAGGGGAAGGGATAGAGATGGAGATGGAAGGAGATTGAAGGGGAAAGGAAGGAGATGGAGAAGGAAGGAGATTGAAGGGGAAACGAAGGAAGGAAGATTGAAGGGGAAAGGAAGGAAATGGAGAAGGAAGGAGATTGAAGGGGAAAGGAAGGAGGTGGAGAAGGAAGGAGATTGACGGGGAAGGAAGGAAAGAAGGAAGGAAGATTGAAGGGGAAAGGAAGGATGGAAGGAAGGAAGGAAGGAAAAAGAAATTGAAGGGGAAGGGATAGAGATGGCGATGGAAGGAGATTGAAGGGGAAAGGAAGGAGATGGAGCAGGAAGGAGATTGAAGGGGAAAGGAAGAAGATGGAGAAGGAAGGAGATTGAAGGGGAGGGAAGGAAGGAAGGAAGGAGAGAGATTGAAAGGAAGGGATGGAGGTGGAGATGGAGATGGAAGGAAGGAAGGAAGGAAGGAAGGAAGATTGAAGGGGAAAGGAAGGAGATGGAGAAGGAAGGAGATTGAAGGGGAAGGAAGGAAGGAAGGAGAGAGATTAAAGGGGAAGTGATGGAGATGGAAGGAAGATTGAAGGGGAAAGGAAGGAGATGGAGAAGGAAGGAAGATTGAAGGGGAAAGGAAGGAAGGAAGGCAGGAAGGAGAAAGATTGAAGGGGAAGGGATGGAGATGGAGATGGAAGGAAGGAAGGAAGGAAGGAAGATTGAAGGGGAAAGGAAGGAGATGGAGAAGGAAGGAGATTGAAGGGGAAGGAAGGAAGGAAGGCAGGAAGGAGAAAGATTGAAGGGGAAGGGATGGAGATGGAGATGGAGATGGAGATGGAAGGAAGGAAGGAAGGAAGGAAGGAAGATTGAAGGGGAAAGGAAGGAGATGGAGAAGGAAGGAAGATTGAAGGGGAAAGGAAGGAGATGGAGAAGGAAGGAGATTGAAGGGGAAGGGAAGAAAGGAAGGAGAGAGAGAGATTAAAGGGGAAGTGATGGAGATGGAAGGAAGGAAGATTGAAGGGGAAAGGAAGCATGTAAGGAAGGAAGGAAGGAAGGAGAAAGAAATTGAAGGGGAAGGGATAGAGATGGAGATGGAAGGAGATTGAAGGGGAAAGGAAGGAGATGGAGAAGGAAGGAGATTGAAGGGGAAAGGAAGAAGATGGAGAAGGAAGGAGATTGAAGTGGAGGGAAGAAAGGAAGGAAGGAAGGAGAGAGATTGAAAGGGAAGGGATGGAGGTGGAGATGGAAGGAAGGAAGGAAGATTGAAGGGGAAAGGAAGGAGATGGAGAAGGAAGGAGATTGAAGGGGAAGGAAGGAAGGAAGGCAGGAAGGAAGGAAGGCAGGAAGGAGAAAGATTGAAGGGGAAGGGATGGAGATGGAGATGGAGATGGAGATGGAAGGAAGGAAGGAAGGAAGATTGAAGGGGAAAGGAAGGAGATGGAGAAGGAAGGAAGATTGAAGGGGAAAGGAAGGATGGAAGGAAGGAAGGAAGGAGAAAGAAATTGAAGGGGAAGGGATAGAGATGGAGATGGAAGGAGATTGTAGGGGAAAGGAAGGAGATGGAGAAGGAAGGAGATTGAAGGGGAAAGGAAGGAAGGAAGATTGAAGGGGAAAGGAAGGAGATGGAGAAGGAAGGACATTTAAAGGGAAGGAAGGAAGGCAGGAAGGAAGGAAGGAAGGAAGGAAGGAAGGAAGGAAGGCAGGCAGGAAGGAGAAAGATTGAAGGGGAAGGGATGGAGATGGAGATGGAAGGAAGGAAGGAAGGAAGGAAGATTGAAGGGGAAAGGAAGGAGATGGAGAAGGAAGGAAGATTGGAGGGGAAAGGAAGGAGATGGAGAAGGAAGGAGATTGAAGGGGAAGGGAAGAAAGGAAGGAGAGAGAGAGATTGAAGGGGAAGTGATGGAGATGGAAGGAAGGAAGATTGAAGGGGAAAGGAAGGATGTAAGGAAGGAAGGAAGGAGAAAGAAATTGAAGGGGAAGGGATAGAGATGGAGATGGAAGGAGATTGAAGGGGAAAGGAAAGAGATGGAGAAGGAAGGAGATTGAAGGGGAAAGGAAGAAGATGGAGAAGGAAGGAGATTGAAGGGGAGGGAAGGAAGGAAGGAAGGAAGGAGAGAGATTGAAAGGGAAGGGATGGAGGTGGAGATGGAAGGAAGGAAGGAAGATTGAAGGGGAAAGGAAGGAGATGGAGAAGGAAGGAGATTGAAGGGGAAGGAAGGAAGGAAGGAAGGAAGGAAGGAAGGCAGGAAGGAGAGAGATTGAAAGGGAAGGGATGGAGGTAGAGATGGAAGGAAGGAAGGAAGGAGAAAGAAATTGAAGGGGAAGGGATAGAGATGGAGATGGAAGGAGATTGAAGGGGAAAGGAAGGAGATGGAGAAGGAAGGAGATTGAAGGGGAAACGAAGGAGGTGGAGAAGGAAGGAGATTGACGGGGAAGGAAGGAAAGAAGGAAGGAAGATTGAAGGTGAAAGGAAGGAGATGGAGAAGAAAGGAGATTGAAGGGGAAGGAAGGAAGGAAGGCAGGAAGGAAGGAAGGCAGGAAGGAGAAAGATTGAAGGGGAAGGGATGGAGATGGAGATGGAAGGAAGGAAGGAAGGAAGGAAGATTGAAGGGGAAAGGAAGGAGATGGAGAAGGAAGGAAGATTGAAGGGGAAAGGAAGGAGATGGAGAAGGAAGGAGATTGAAGGGGAAGGGAAGAATGGAAGGAGAGAGAGAGATTAAAGGGGAAGTGGTGGAGATGGAAGGAAGGAAGATTGAAGGGGAAAGGAAGGATGGAAGGAAGGAAGGAAGGAAGGAGAAAGAAATTGAAGGGGAAGGGATAGAGATGGAGATGGAAGGAGATTGAAGGGGAAAGGAAGAATGGAAGGAAGGAAGGAAGGAGAAAGAAATTGAAGGGGAAGGGATAGAGATGGAGATGGAAGGAGATTGAAGGGGAAAGGAAGGAGATGGAGAAGGAAGGAGATTGAAGGGGAAGGAAGGAAGGAAGGCAGGAAGGAGAAAGATTGAAGGGGAAGGGATGGAGATGGAGATGGAGATGGAGATGGAGATGGAAGGAAGGAAGGAAGGAAGGAAGATTGAAGGGGAAAGGAAGGAGATGGAGAAGGAAGGAAGATTGAAGGGGAAAGGAAGGAGATGGAGAAGGAAGGAGATTGAAGGGGAAGGGAAGGAAGGAAGGCAGGAAGGAGAAAGATTGAAGGGGAAGGGATGGAGATGGAGATGGAAGGAAGGAAGGAATGAAGGAAGATTGAAGGGGAAAGGAAGGAGATGGAGAAGGAAGGAGATTGAAGGGGAAGTAAGGAAGGAAGGCAGGAAGGAGAAAGATTGAAGGGGAAGGGATGGAGATGGAGATGGAGATGGAAGGAAGGAAGGAAGGAAGATTGAAGGGGAAAGGAAGGAGATGGAGAAGGAAGGAAGATTGAAGGGGAAAGGAAGGAGATGGAGAAGGAAGGAGATTGAAGGGGAAGGGAAGAAAGGAAGGAGAGAGAGAGATTAAAGGGGAAGTGATGGAGATGGAAGGAAGGAAGATTGAAGGGGAAAGGAAGCATGTAAGGAAGGAAGGAAGGAGAAAGAAATTGAAGGGGAAGGGATAGAGATGGAGATGGAAGGAGATTGAAGGGGAAAGGAAGGAGATGGAGAAGGAAGGAGATTGAAGGGGAAAGGAAGAAGATGGAGAAGGAAGGAGATTGAAGGGGAGGGAAGGAAGGAAGGAAGGAAGGAAGGAAGGAAGGAGAGAGATTGAAAGGGAAGGGATGGAGGTGGAGATGGAAGGAAGGAAGGAAGATTGAAGGGGAAAGGAAGGAGATGGAGAAGGAAGGAGATTGAAGGGGAAGGAAGGAAGGAAGGCAGGAAGGAAGGAAGGCAGGAAGGAGAAAGATTGAAGGGGAAGGGATGGAGATGGAGATGGAGATGGAGATGGAAAAAAGGGAGGAAGGAAGGAAGATTGAAGGGGAAAGGAAGGAGATGGAGAAGGAAGGAGATTGAAGGGGAAAGGAAGAAGATGGAGAAGGAAGGAGATTGAAGTGGAGGGAAGAAAGGAAGGAAGGAAGGAGAGAGATTGAAAGGGAAGGGATGGAGGTGGAGATGGAAGGAAGGAAGGAAGATTGAAGGGGAAAGGAAGGAGATGGAGAAGGAAGGAGATTGAAGGGGAAGGAAGGAAGGAAGGCAGGAAGGAAGGAAGGCAGGAAGGAGAAAGATTGAAGGGGAAGGGATGGAGATGGAGATGGAGATGGAGATGGAAGGAAGGAAGGAAGGAAGATTGAAGGGGAAAGGAAGGAGATGGAGAAGGAAGGAAGATTGAAGGGGAAAGGAAGGATGGAAGGAAGGAAGGAAGGAGAAAGAAATTGAAGGGGAAGGGATAGAGATGGAGATGGAAGGAGATTGTAGGGGAAAGGAAGGAGATGGAGAAGGAAGGAGATTGAAGGGGAAAGGAAGGAAGGAAGATTGAAGGGGAAAGGAAGGAGATGGAGAAGGAAGGACATTTAAAGGGAAGGAAGTTAGGCAGGAAGGAAGGAAGGAAGGAAGGAAGGAAGGAAGGAAGGAAGGCAGGCAGGAAGGAGAAAGATTGAAGGGGAAGGGATGGAGATGGAGATGGAAGGAAGGAAGGAAGGAAGATTGAAGGGGAAAGGAAGGAGATGGAGAAGGAAGGAAGATTGGAGGGGAAAGGAAGGAGATGGAGAAGGAAGGAGATTGAAGGGGAAGGGAAGAAAGGAAGGAGAGAGAGAGATTGAAGGGGAAGTGATGGAGATGGAAGGAAGGAAGATTGAAGGGGAAAGGAAGGATGTAAGGAAGGAAGGAAGGAGAAAGAAATTGAAGGGGAAGGGATAGAGATGGAGATGGAAGGAGATTGAAGGGGAAAGGAAAGAGATGGAGAAGGAAGGAGATTGAAGGGGAAAGGAAGAAGATGGAGAAGGAAGGAGATTGAAGGGGAGGGAAGGAAGGAAGGAGAGAGATTGAAAGGGAAGGGATGGAGGTGGAGATGGAAGGAAGGAAGGAAGATTGAAGGGGAAAGGAAGGAGATGGAGAAGGAAGGAGATTGAAGGGGAAGGAAGGAAGGAAGGCAGGAAGGAAGGAAGGCAGGAAGGAGAGAGATTGAAAGGGAAGGGATGGAGGTAGAGATGGAAGGAAGGAAGGAAGGAGAAAGAAATTGAAGGGGAAGGGATAGAGATGGAGATGGAAGGAGATTGAAGGGGAAAGGAAGGAGATGGAGAAGGAAGGAGATTGAAAGGGAAACGAAGGAGGTGGAGAAGGAAGGAGATTGACGGGGAAGGAAGGAAAGAAGGAAGGAAGATTGAAGGTGAAAGGAAGGAGATGGAGAAGAAAGGAGATTGAAGGGGAAGGAAGGAAGGAAGGCAGGAAGGAAGGAAGGCAGGAAGAAGAAAGATTGAAGGGGAAGGGATGGAGATGGAGATGGAAGGAAGGAAGGAAGGAAGGAAGATTGAAGGGGAAAGGAAGGAGATGGAGAAGGAAGGAAGATTGAAGGGGAAAGGAAGGATGGAAGGAAGGAAGGAAGGAGAAAGAAATTGAAGGGGAAGGGATAGAGATGGAGATGGAAGGAGATTGTAGGGGAAAGGAAGGAGATGGAGAAGGAAGGAGATTGAAGGGGAAAGGAAGGAAGGAAGATTGAAGGGGAAAGGAAGGAGATGGAGAAGGAAGGACATTTAAAGGGAAGGAAGGAAGGCAGGAAGGAAGGAAGGAAGGAAGGAAGGAAGGAAGGAAGGCATGAAGGAGAAAGATTGAAGGGGAAGGGATGGAGATGGAGATGGAAGGAAGGAAGGAAGGAAGGAAGATTGAAGGGGAAAGGAAGGAGATGGAGAAGGAAGGAAGATTGGAGGGGAAAGGAAGGAGATGGAGAAGGAAGGAGATTGAAGGGGAAGGGAAGAAAGGAAGGAGAGAGAGAGATTGAAGGGGAAGTGATGGAGATGGAAAGAAGGAAGATTGAAGGGGAAAGGAAGGATGTAAGGAAGGAAGGAGAAAGAAATTGAAGGGGAAGGGATAGAGATGGAGATGGAAGGAGATTGAAGGGGAAAGGAAAGAGATGGAGAAGGAAGGAGATTGAAGGGGAAAGGAATAAGATGGAGAAGGAAGGAGATTGAAGGGGAGGGAAGGAAGGAAGGAAGGAAGGAGAGAGATTGAAAGGGAAGGGATGTAGGTGGAGATGGAAGGAAGGAAGGAAGATTGAAGGGGAAAGGAAGGAGATGGAGAAGGAAGGAGATTGAAGGGGAAGGAAGGAAGGAAGGCAGGAAGGAAGGAAGGCAGGAAGGAGAGAGATTGAAAGGGAAGGGATGGAGGTGGAGATGGAAGGAAGGAAGGAAGGAGAAAGAAATTGAAGGGGAAGGGATAGAGATGGAGATGGAAGGAGATTGAAGGGGAAAGGAAGGAGATGGAGAAGGAAGGAGATTGAAGGGGAAACGAAGGAGGTGGAGAAGGAAGGAGATTGACGGGGAAGGAAGGAAAGAAGGAAGGAAGATTGAAGGTGAAAGGAAGGAGATGGAGAAGAAAGGAGATTGAAGGGGAAGGAAGGAAGGAAGGCAGGAAGGAAGGAAGGCAGGAAGGAGAAAGATTGAAGGGGAAGGGATGGAGATGGAGATGGAAGGAAGGAAGGAAGGAAGGAAGATTGAAGGGGAAAGGAAGGAGATGGAGAAGGAAGGAAGATTGAAGGGGAAAGGAAGGAGATGGAGAAGGAAGGAGATTGAAGGGGAAGGGAAGAATGGAAGGAGAGAGAGAGATTAAAGGGGAAGTGGTGGAGATGGAAGGAAGGAAGATTGAAGGGGAAAGGAAGGATGGAAGGAAGGAAGGAAGGAAGGAGAAAGAAATTGAAGGGGAAGGGATAGAGATGGAGATGGAAGGAGATTGAAGGGGAAAGGAAGGAGATGGAGAAGGAAGGAGATTGAAGGGGAAGGAAGGAAGGAAGGCAGGAAGGAGAAAGATTGAAGGGGAAGGGATGGAGATGGAGATGGAGATGGAGATGGAAGGAAGGAAGGAAGGAAGGAAGATTGAAGGGGAAAGGAAGGAGATGGAAAAGGAAGGAAGATTGAAGGGGAAAGGAAGGAGATGGAGAAGGAAGGAGATTGAAGGAGAAGGGAAGAAGGGAAGGAGAGAGAGATTAAAGGGGAAGTGATGGAGATGGAAGGAAGGAAGATTGAAGGGGAAAGGGAGGATGTAAGGAAGGAAGGAAGGAGAAAGAAATTGAAGGGGAAGGGATAGAGATGGAGATGGAAGGAGATTGAAGGGGAAAGGAAGGAGATGGAGAAGGAAGGAGATTGAAGGGGAAAGGAAGAAGATGGAGAAGGAAGGAGATTGAAGGGGAGGGAAGAAAGGAAGGAAGGAAGGAGAGAGATTGAAAGGGAAGGGATGGAGGTGGAGATGGAAGGAAGGAAGGAAGATTGAAGGGGAAAGGAAGGAGATGGAGAAGGAAGGAGATTGAAGGGGAAGGAAGGAAGGAAGGCAGGAAGGAAGGAAGGCAGGAAGGAGAAAGATTGAAGGGGAAGGGATGGAGATGGAGATGGAGATGGAGATGGAAGGAAGGAAGGAAGGAAGATTGAAGGGGAAAGGAAGGAGATGGAGAAGGAAGGAAGATTGAAGGGGAAAGGAAGGATGGAAGGAAGGAAGGAAGGAAGGAGAAAGAAATTGAAGGGGAAGGGATAGAGATGGAGATGGAAGGAGATTGTAGGGGAAAGGAAGGAGATGGAGAAGGAAGGAGATTGAAGGGGAAAGGAAGGAAGGAAGATTGAAGGGGAAAGGAAGGAGATGGAGAAGGAAGGACATTTAAAGGGAAGGAAGGAAGGCAGGAAGGAAGGAAGGAAGGAAGGAAGGAAGGCAGGAAGGAGAAAGATTGAAGGGGAAGGGATGGAGATGGAGATGGAAGGAAGGAAGGAAGGAAGGAAGATTGAAGGGGAAAGGAAGGAGATGGAGAAGGAAGGAAGATTGGAGGGGAAAGGAAGGAGATGGAGAAGGAAGGAGATTGAAGGGGAAGGGAAGAAAGGAAGGAGAGAGAGAGATTGAAGGGGAAGTGATGGAGATGGAAGGAAGGAAGATTGAAGGGGAAAGGAAGGATGTAAGGAAGGAAGGAAGGAGAAAGAAATTGAAGGGGAAGGGATAGAGATGGAGATGGAAGGAGATTGAAGGGGAAAGGAAAGAGATGGAGAAGGAAGGAGATTGAAGGGGAAAGGAAGAAGATGGAGAAGGAAGGAGATTGAAGGGGAGGGAAGGAAGGAAGGAAGGAGAGAGATTGAAAGGGAAGGGATGGAGGTGGAGATGGAAGGAAGGAAGGAAGGAGAAAGAAATTGAAGGGGAAGGGATAGAGATGGAGATGGAAGGAGATTGAAGGGGAAAGGAAGGAGATGGAGAAGGAAGGAGATTGAAGGGGAAACGAAGGAGGTGGAGAAGGAAGGAGATTGACGGGGAAGGAAGGAAAGAAGGAAGGAAGATTGAAGGTGAAAGGAAGGAGATGGAGAAGAAAGGAGATTGAAGGGGAAAGGAAGGAGATGGAGAAGGAAGGAGATTGAAGGGGAAAGGAAGAAGATGGAGAAGGAAGGAGATTGAAGGGGAGGGAAGGAAGGAAGGAAGGAAGGAAGGAAGGAAGGAAGGAAGGAAGGAGAGAGATTGAAAGGGAAGGGATGGAGGTGGAGAAGGAAGGAAGGAAGGAAGGAATGAGAGAGATTGAAAGGGAAGGGATGGAGGTGGAGATAGAAGGAAGGAAGGAAGATTGAAGGGGAAAGGAAGGAGATGGAGAAGGAAGGAGATTGAAGGGGAAGGAAGGAAGGAAGGCAGGAAGGAAGGAAGGCAGGAAGGAGAAAGATTGAAGGGGAAGGGATGGAGATGGAGATGGAGATGGAGATGGAAGGAAGGGAGGAAGGAAGGAAGATTGAAGGTTAAAGGAAGGAGATGGAGAAGGAAGGAAGATTGAAGGGGAAAGGAAGGAGATGGAGAAGGAAGGAGATTGAAGGGGAAGGGAAGAAAGGAAGGAGAGAGAGAGATTGAAGGGGAAGTGATGGAGATGGAAGGAAGGAAGATTGAAGGGGAAAGGAATGATGGAAGGAAGGAAGGAAGGAGAAAGAAATTGAAGGGGAAGGGATAGAGATGGAGATGGAAGGAGATTGAAGGGGAAAGGAAGGAGATGGAGAAGGAAGGAGATTGAAGGGGAAAGGAAGAAGATGGAGAAGGAAGGAGATTGAAGGGGAGGGAAGAAAGGAAGGAAGGAAGGAGAGAGATTGAAAGGGAAGGGATGGAGGTGGAGATGGAAGGAAGGAAGGAAGATTGAAGGGGAAAGGAAGGAGATGGAGAAGGAAGGAGATTGAAGGGGAAGGAAGGAAGGAAGGCAGGAAGGAAGGAAGGCAGGAAGGAGAAAGATTGAAGGGGAAGGGATGGAGATGGAGATGGAGATGGAGATGGAAGGAAGGAAGGAAGGAAGATTGAAGGGGAAAGGAAGGAGATGGAGAAGGAAGGAAGATTGAAGGGGAAAGGAAGGATGGAAGGAAGGAAGGAAGGAAGGAGAAAGAAATTGAAGGGGAAGGGATAGAGATGGAGATGGAAGGAGATTGTAGGGGAAAGGAAGGAGATGGAGAAGGAAGGAGATTGAAGGGGAAAGGAAGGAAGGAAGATTGAAGGGGAAAGGAAGGAGATGGAGAAGGAAGGACATTTAAAGGGAAGGAAGGAAGGCAGGAAGGAAGGAAGGAAGGAAGGAAGGAAGGCAGGAAGGAGAAAGATTGAAGGGGAAGGGATGGAGATGGAGATGGAAGGAAGGAAGGAAGGAAGGAAGATTGAAGGGGAAAGGAAGGAGATGGAGAAGGAAGGAAGATTGGAGGGGAAAGGAAGGAGATGGAGAAGGAAGGAGATTGAAGGGGAAGGGAAGAAAGGAAGGAGAGAGAGAGATTGAAGGGGAAGTGATGGAGATGGAAGGAAGGAAGATTGAAGGGGAAAGGAAGGATGTAAGGAAGGAAGGAAGGAGAAAGAAATTGAAGGGGAAGGGATAGAGATGGAGATGGAAGGAGATTGAAGGGGAAAGGAAAGAGATGGAGAAGGAAGGAGATTGAAGGGGAAAGGAAGAAGATGGAGAAGGAAGGAGATTGAAGGGGAGGGAAGGAAGGAAGGAAGGAGAGAGATTGAAAGGGAAGGGATGGAGGTGGAGATGGAAGGAAGGAAGGAAGGAGAAAGAAATTGAAGGGGAAGGGATAGAGATGGAGATGGAAGGAGATTGAAGGGGAAAGGAAGGAGATGGAGAAGGAAGGAGATTGAAGGGGAAACGAAGGAGGTGGAGAAGGAAGGAGATTGACGGGGAAGGAAGGAAAGAAGGAAGGAAGATTGAAGGTGAAAGGAAGGAGATGGAGAAGAAAGGAGATTGAAGGGGAAAGGAAGGAGATGGAGAAGGAAGGAGATTGAAGGGGAAAGGAAGAAGATGGAGAAGGAAGGAGATTGAAGGGGAGGGAAGGAAGGAAGGAAGGAAGGAAGGAAGGAAGGAAGGAAGGAGAGAGATTGAAAGGGAAGGGATGGAGGTGGAGAAGGAAGGAAGGAAGGAAGGAATGAGAGAGATTGAAAGGGAAGGGATGGAGGTGGAGATAGAAGGAAGGAAGGAAGATTGAAGGGGAAAGGAAGGAGATGGAGAAGGAAGGAGATTGAAGGGGAAGGAAGGAAGGAAGGCAGGAAGGAAGGAAGGCAGGAAGGAGAAAGATTGAAGGGGAAGGGATGGAGATGGAGATGGAGATGGAGATGGAAGGAAGGGAGGAAGGAAGGAAGATTGAAGGTTAAAGGAAGGAGATGGAGAAGGAAGGAAGATTGAAGGGGAAAGGAAGGAGATGGAGAAGGAAGGAGATTGAAGGGGAAGGGAAGAAAGGAAGGAGAGAGAGAGATTGAAGGGGAAGTGATGGAGATGGAAGGAAGGAAGATTGAAGGGGAAAGGAATGATGGAAGGAAGGAAGGAAGGAGAAAGAAATTGAAGGGGAAGGGATAGAGATGGAGATGGAAGGAGATTGAAGGGGAAAGGAAGGAGATGGAGAAGGAAGGAGATTGAAGGGGAAAGGAAGAAGATGGAGAAGGAAGGAGATTGAAGGGGAGGGAAGAAAGGAAGGAAGGAAGGAGAGAGATTGAAAGGGAAGGGATGGAGGTGGAGATGGAAGGAAGGAAGGAAGATTGAAGGGGAAAGGAAGGAGATGGAGAAGGAAGGAGATTGAAGGGGAAGGAAGGAAGGAAGGCAGGAAGGAAGGAAGGCAGGAAGGAGAAAGATTGAAGGGGAAGGGATGGAGATGGAGATGGAGATGGAAGGAAGGAAGGAAGGAAGATTGAAGGGGAAAGGAAGGAGATGGAGAAGGAAGGAAGATTGAAGGGGAAAGGAAGGATGGAAGGAAGGAAGGAAGGAAGGAGAAAGAAATTGAAGGGGAAGGGATAGAGATGGAGATGGAAGGAGATTGTAGGGGAAAGGAAGGAGATGGAGAAGGAAGGAGATTGAAGGGGAAAGGAAGGAAGGAAGATTGAAGGGGAAAGGAAGGAGATGGAGAAGGAAGGACATTTAAAGGGAAGGAAGGAAGGCAGGAAGGAAGGAAGGAAGGAAGGAAGGAAGGCAGGAAGGAGAAAGATTGAAGGGGAAGGGATGGAGATGGAGATGGAAGGAAGGAAGGAAGGAAGGAAGATTGAAGGGGAAAGGAAGGAGATGGAGAAGGAAGGAAGATTGGAGGGGAAAGGAAGGAGATGGAGAAGGAAGGAGATTGAAGGGGAAGGGAAGAAAGGAAGGAGAGAGAGAGATTGAAGGGGAAGTGATGGAGATGGAAGGAAGGAAGATTGAAGGGGAAAGGAAGGATGTAAGGAAGGAAGGAAGGAGAAAGAAATTGAAGGGGAAGGGATAGAGATGGAGATGGAAGGAGATTGAAGGGGAAAGGAAAGAGATGGAGAAGGAAGGAGATTGAAGGGGAAAGGAAGAAGATGGAGAAGGAAGGAGATTGAAGGGGAGGGAAGGAAGGAAGGAAGGAGAGAGATTGAAAGGGAAGGGATGGAGGTGGAGATGGAAGGAAGGAAGGAAGGAGAAAGAAATTGAAGGGGAAGGGATAGAGATGGAGATGGAAGGAGATTGAAGGGAAAGGAAGGAGATGGAGAAGGAAGGAGATTGAAGGGGAAACGAAGGAGGTGGAGAAGGAAGGAGATTGACGGGGAAGGAAGGAAAGAAGGAAGGAAGATTGAAGGTGAAAGGAAGGAGATGGAGAAGAAAGGAGATTGAAGGGGAAGGAAGGAAGGAAGGCAGGAAGGAAGGAAGGCAGGAAGGAGAAAGATTGAAGGGGAAGGGATGGAGATGGAGATGGAAGGAAGGAAGGAAGGAAGGAAGATTGAAGGGGAAAGGAAGGAGATGGAGAAGGAAGGAAGATTGAAGGGGAAAGGAAGGAGATGGAGAAGGAAGGAGATTGAAGGGGAAGGGAAGAATGGAAGGAGAGAGAGAGATTAAAGGGGAAGTGGTGGAGATGGAAGGAAGGAAGATTGAAGGGGAAAGGAAGGATGGAAGGAAGGAAGGAAGGAAGGAGAAAGAAATTGAAGGGGAAGGGATAGAGATGGAGATGGAAGGAGATTGAAGGGGAAAGGAAGAATGGAAGGAAGGAAGGAAGGAGAAAGAATTGAAGGGGAAGGGATAGAGATGGAGATGGAAGGAGATTGAAGGGGAAAGGAAGGAGATGGAGAAGGAAGGAGATTGAAGGGGAAGGAAGGAAGGAAGGCAGGAAGGAGAAAGATTGAAGGGGAAGGGATGGAGATGGAGATGGAGATGGAGATGGAAGGAAGGAAGGAAGGAAGGAAGATTGAAGGGGAAAGGAAGGAGATGGAGAAGGAAGGAAGATTGAAGGGGAAAGGAAGGAGATGGAGAAGGAAGGAGATTGAAGGGGAAGGGAAGAAGGGAAGGAGAGAGAGAGATTAAAGGGGAAGTGATGGAGATGGAAGGAAGGAAGATTGAAGGGGAAAGGAAGGATGTAAGGAAGGAAGGAAGGAGAGAAAGAAATTGAAGGGGAAGGGATAGAGATGGAGATGGAAGGAGATTGAAGGGGAAAGGAAGGAGATGGAGAAGGAAGGAGATTGAAGGGGAAAGGAAGAAGATGGAGAAGGAAGGAGATTGAAGGGGAGGGAAGGAAGGAAGGAAGGAAGGAAGGAAGGAGAGAGATTGAAATGGAAGGGATGGAGGTGGAGATGGAAGGAAGGAAGGAAGATTGAAGGGGAAAGGAAGGAGATGGAGAAGGAAGGAGAT
The DNA here is from genome assembly GCA_034064705.1 of Bothrops alternatus. Lineage (NCBI taxonomy): Eukaryota > Metazoa > Chordata > Lepidosauria > Squamata > Viperidae > Bothrops > Bothrops alternatus. The sequence goes on along the minus strand of JARGCV010001324.1, from coordinate 6,407 downwards.
TGAAGGGGAAGGAAGGAAGGAAGGCAGGAAGGAAGGAAGGCAGGAAGGAGAAAGATTGAAGGGGAAGGGATGGAGATGGAGATGGAGATGGAGATGGAAGGAAGGAAGGAAGGAAGATTGAAGGGGAAAGGAAGGAGATGGAGAAGGAAGGAAGATTGAAGGGGAAAGGAAGGAGATGGAGAAGGAAGGAGATTGAAGGGGAAGGAAGGAAGGATGGAAGATTGAAGGGGAAAGGAAGGATGGAAGGAAGGAAGAAAGGAAGGAAAAAGAGATTGAAGGGGAAGGGATGGAGATAGAGATGGAAGGAAGGAAAGAAGATTGAAGGGGAAAGGAAGGAGATGGAGAAGGAAGGAAATTGAAGGGGAAAGGAAGGAAGGAAGGAAGATTGAAGGGGAAAGGAAGGAGATGGAGAAGGAAGGAGATTGAAAGGGAAGGAAGGAAGGCAGGAAGGAAGGAAGGAAGGAAGGAAGGAAGGCAGGAAGGAGAAAGATTGAAGGGGAAGGGATGGAGAGGGAGATGGAAGGAAGGAAGGAAGATTGAAGGGGAAAGGAAGGAGATGGAGAAGGAAGGAAGATTGAAGGGGAAAGGAAGGAGATGGAGAAGGAAGGAGATTGAAGGGGAAGGGAAGAAAGTAAGGAGAGAGAGAGATTGAAGGGGAAGTGATGGAGATGGAAGGAAGGAAGATTGAAGGGGAAAGGAAGGATGGAAGGAAGGAAGGAAGGAGAAAGAAATTGAAGGGGAAGGGATAGAGATGGAGATGGAAGGAGATTGAAGGGGAAAGGAAGGAGATGGAGAAGGAAGGAGATTGAAGGGGAAACGAAGGAAGGAAGATTGAAGGGGAAAGGAAGGAAATGGAGAAGGAAGGAGATTGAAGGGGAAAGGAAGGAGGTGGAGAAGGAAGGAGATTGACGGGGAAGGAAGGAAAGAAGGAAGGAAGATTGAAGGGGAAAGGAAGGATGGAAGGAAGGAAGGAAGGAAAAAGAAATTGAAGGGGAAGGGATAGAGATGGCGATGGAAGGAGATTGAAGGGGAAAGGAAGGAGATGGAGCAGGAAGGAGATTGAAGGGGAAAGGAAGAAGATGGAGAAGGAAGGAGATTGAAGGGGAGGGAAGGAAGGAAGGAAGGAGAGAGATTGAAAGGAAGGGATGGAGGTGGAGATGGAGATGGAAGGAAGGAAGGAAGGAAGGAAGGAAGATTGAAGGGGAAAGGAAGGAGATGGAGAAGGAAGGAGATTGAAGGGGAAGGAAGGAAGGAAGGAGAGAGATTAAAGGGGAAGTGATGGAGATGGAAGGAAGATTGAAGGGGAAAGGAAGGAGATGGAGAAGGAAGGAAGATTGAAGGGGAAAGGAAGGAAGGAAGGCAGGAAGGAGAAAGATTGAAGGGGAAGGGATGGAGATGGAGATGGAAGGAAGGAAGGAAGGAAGGAAGATTGAAGGGGAAAGGAAGGAGATGGAGAAGGAAGGAGATTGAAGGGGAAGGAAGGAAGGAAGGCAGGAAGGAGAAAGATTGAAGGGGAAGGGATGGAGATGGAGATGGAGATGGAGATGGAAGGAAGGAAGGAAGGAAGGAAGGAAGATTGAAGGGGAAAGGAAGGAGATGGAGAAGGAAGGAAGATTGAAGGGGAAAGGAAGGAGATGGAGAAGGAAGGAGATTGAAGGGGAAGGGAAGAAAGGAAGGAGAGAGAGAGATTAAAGGGGAAGTGATGGAGATGGAAGGAAGGAAGATTGAAGGGGAAAGGAAGCATGTAAGGAAGGAAGGAAGGAAGGAGAAAGAAATTGAAGGGGAAGGGATAGAGATGGAGATGGAAGGAGATTGAAGGGGAAAGGAAGGAGATGGAGAAGGAAGGAGATTGAAGGGGAAAGGAAGAAGATGGAGAAGGAAGGAGATTGAAGTGGAGGGAAGAAAGGAAGGAAGGAAGGAGAGAGATTGAAAGGGAAGGGATGGAGGTGGAGATGGAAGGAAGGAAGGAAGATTGAAGGGGAAAGGAAGGAGATGGAGAAGGAAGGAGATTGAAGGGGAAGGAAGGAAGGAAGGCAGGAAGGAAGGAAGGCAGGAAGGAGAAAGATTGAAGGGGAAGGGATGGAGATGGAGATGGAGATGGAGATGGAAGGAAGGAAGGAAGGAAGATTGAAGGGGAAAGGAAGGAGATGGAGAAGGAAGGAAGATTGAAGGGGAAAGGAAGGATGGAAGGAAGGAAGGAAGGAGAAAGAAATTGAAGGGGAAGGGATAGAGATGGAGATGGAAGGAGATTGTAGGGGAAAGGAAGGAGATGGAGAAGGAAGGAGATTGAAGGGGAAAGGAAGGAAGGAAGATTGAAGGGGAAAGGAAGGAGATGGAGAAGGAAGGACATTTAAAGGGAAGGAAGGAAGGCAGGAAGGAAGGAAGGAAGGAAGGAAGGAAGGAAGGAAGGCAGGCAGGAAGGAGAAAGATTGAAGGGGAAGGGATGGAGATGGAGATGGAAGGAAGGAAGGAAGGAAGGAAGATTGAAGGGGAAAGGAAGGAGATGGAGAAGGAAGGAAGATTGGAGGGGAAAGGAAGGAGATGGAGAAGGAAGGAGATTGAAGGGGAAGGGAAGAAAGGAAGGAGAGAGAGAGATTGAAGGGGAAGTGATGGAGATGGAAGGAAGGAAGATTGAAGGGGAAAGGAAGGATGTAAGGAAGGAAGGAAGGAGAAAGAAATTGAAGGGGAAGGGATAGAGATGGAGATGGAAGGAGATTGAAGGGGAAAGGAAAGAGATGGAGAAGGAAGGAGATTGAAGGGGAAAGGAAGAAGATGGAGAAGGAAGGAGATTGAAGGGGAGGGAAGGAAGGAAGGAAGGAAGGAGAGAGATTGAAAGGGAAGGGATGGAGGTGGAGATGGAAGGAAGGAAGGAAGATTGAAGGGGAAAGGAAGGAGATGGAGAAGGAAGGAGATTGAAGGGGAAGGAAGGAAGGAAGGAAGGAAGGAAGGAAGGCAGGAAGGAGAGAGATTGAAAGGGAAGGGATGGAGGTAGAGATGGAAGGAAGGAAGGAAGGAGAAAGAAATTGAAGGGGAAGGGATAGAGATGGAGATGGAAGGAGATTGAAGGGGAAAGGAAGGAGATGGAGAAGGAAGGAGATTGAAGGGGAAACGAAGGAGGTGGAGAAGGAAGGAGATTGACGGGGAAGGAAGGAAAGAAGGAAGGAAGATTGAAGGTGAAAGGAAGGAGATGGAGAAGAAAGGAGATTGAAGGGGAAGGAAGGAAGGAAGGCAGGAAGGAAGGAAGGCAGGAAGGAGAAAGATTGAAGGGGAAGGGATGGAGATGGAGATGGAAGGAAGGAAGGAAGGAAGGAAGATTGAAGGGGAAAGGAAGGAGATGGAGAAGGAAGGAAGATTGAAGGGGAAAGGAAGGAGATGGAGAAGGAAGGAGATTGAAGGGGAAGGGAAGAATGGAAGGAGAGAGAGAGATTAAAGGGGAAGTGGTGGAGATGGAAGGAAGGAAGATTGAAGGGGAAAGGAAGGATGGAAGGAAGGAAGGAAGGAAGGAGAAAGAAATTGAAGGGGAAGGGATAGAGATGGAGATGGAAGGAGATTGAAGGGGAAAGGAAGAATGGAAGGAAGGAAGGAAGGAGAAAGAAATTGAAGGGGAAGGGATAGAGATGGAGATGGAAGGAGATTGAAGGGGAAAGGAAGGAGATGGAGAAGGAAGGAGATTGAAGGGGAAGGAAGGAAGGAAGGCAGGAAGGAGAAAGATTGAAGGGGAAGGGATGGAGATGGAGATGGAGATGGAGATGGAGATGGAAGGAAGGAAGGAAGGAAGGAAGATTGAAGGGGAAAGGAAGGAGATGGAGAAGGAAGGAAGATTGAAGGGGAAAGGAAGGAGATGGAGAAGGAAGGAGATTGAAGGGGAAGGGAAGGAAGGAAGGCAGGAAGGAGAAAGATTGAAGGGGAAGGGATGGAGATGGAGATGGAAGGAAGGAAGGAATGAAGGAAGATTGAAGGGGAAAGGAAGGAGATGGAGAAGGAAGGAGATTGAAGGGGAAGTAAGGAAGGAAGGCAGGAAGGAGAAAGATTGAAGGGGAAGGGATGGAGATGGAGATGGAGATGGAAGGAAGGAAGGAAGGAAGATTGAAGGGGAAAGGAAGGAGATGGAGAAGGAAGGAAGATTGAAGGGGAAAGGAAGGAGATGGAGAAGGAAGGAGATTGAAGGGGAAGGGAAGAAAGGAAGGAGAGAGAGAGATTAAAGGGGAAGTGATGGAGATGGAAGGAAGGAAGATTGAAGGGGAAAGGAAGCATGTAAGGAAGGAAGGAAGGAGAAAGAAATTGAAGGGGAAGGGATAGAGATGGAGATGGAAGGAGATTGAAGGGGAAAGGAAGGAGATGGAGAAGGAAGGAGATTGAAGGGGAAAGGAAGAAGATGGAGAAGGAAGGAGATTGAAGGGGAGGGAAGGAAGGAAGGAAGGAAGGAAGGAAGGAAGGAGAGAGATTGAAAGGGAAGGGATGGAGGTGGAGATGGAAGGAAGGAAGGAAGATTGAAGGGGAAAGGAAGGAGATGGAGAAGGAAGGAGATTGAAGGGGAAGGAAGGAAGGAAGGCAGGAAGGAAGGAAGGCAGGAAGGAGAAAGATTGAAGGGGAAGGGATGGAGATGGAGATGGAGATGGAGATGGAAAAAAGGGAGGAAGGAAGGAAGATTGAAGGGGAAAGGAAGGAGATGGAGAAGGAAGGAGATTGAAGGGGAAAGGAAGAAGATGGAGAAGGAAGGAGATTGAAGTGGAGGGAAGAAAGGAAGGAAGGAAGGAGAGAGATTGAAAGGGAAGGGATGGAGGTGGAGATGGAAGGAAGGAAGGAAGATTGAAGGGGAAAGGAAGGAGATGGAGAAGGAAGGAGATTGAAGGGGAAGGAAGGAAGGAAGGCAGGAAGGAAGGAAGGCAGGAAGGAGAAAGATTGAAGGGGAAGGGATGGAGATGGAGATGGAGATGGAGATGGAAGGAAGGAAGGAAGGAAGATTGAAGGGGAAAGGAAGGAGATGGAGAAGGAAGGAAGATTGAAGGGGAAAGGAAGGATGGAAGGAAGGAAGGAAGGAGAAAGAAATTGAAGGGGAAGGGATAGAGATGGAGATGGAAGGAGATTGTAGGGGAAAGGAAGGAGATGGAGAAGGAAGGAGATTGAAGGGGAAAGGAAGGAAGGAAGATTGAAGGGGAAAGGAAGGAGATGGAGAAGGAAGGACATTTAAAGGGAAGGAAGTTAGGCAGGAAGGAAGGAAGGAAGGAAGGAAGGAAGGAAGGAAGGAAGGCAGGCAGGAAGGAGAAAGATTGAAGGGGAAGGGATGGAGATGGAGATGGAAGGAAGGAAGGAAGGAAGATTGAAGGGGAAAGGAAGGAGATGGAGAAGGAAGGAAGATTGGAGGGGAAAGGAAGGAGATGGAGAAGGAAGGAGATTGAAGGGGAAGGGAAGAAAGGAAGGAGAGAGAGAGATTGAAGGGGAAGTGATGGAGATGGAAGGAAGGAAGATTGAAGGGGAAAGGAAGGATGTAAGGAAGGAAGGAAGGAGAAAGAAATTGAAGGGGAAGGGATAGAGATGGAGATGGAAGGAGATTGAAGGGGAAAGGAAAGAGATGGAGAAGGAAGGAGATTGAAGGGGAAAGGAAGAAGATGGAGAAGGAAGGAGATTGAAGGGGAGGGAAGGAAGGAAGGAGAGAGATTGAAAGGGAAGGGATGGAGGTGGAGATGGAAGGAAGGAAGGAAGATTGAAGGGGAAAGGAAGGAGATGGAGAAGGAAGGAGATTGAAGGGGAAGGAAGGAAGGAAGGCAGGAAGGAAGGAAGGCAGGAAGGAGAGAGATTGAAAGGGAAGGGATGGAGGTAGAGATGGAAGGAAGGAAGGAAGGAGAAAGAAATTGAAGGGGAAGGGATAGAGATGGAGATGGAAGGAGATTGAAGGGGAAAGGAAGGAGATGGAGAAGGAAGGAGATTGAAAGGGAAACGAAGGAGGTGGAGAAGGAAGGAGATTGACGGGGAAGGAAGGAAAGAAGGAAGGAAGATTGAAGGTGAAAGGAAGGAGATGGAGAAGAAAGGAGATTGAAGGGGAAGGAAGGAAGGAAGGCAGGAAGGAAGGAAGGCAGGAAGAAGAAAGATTGAAGGGGAAGGGATGGAGATGGAGATGGAAGGAAGGAAGGAAGGAAGGAAGATTGAAGGGGAAAGGAAGGAGATGGAGAAGGAAGGAAGATTGAAGGGGAAAGGAAGGATGGAAGGAAGGAAGGAAGGAGAAAGAAATTGAAGGGGAAGGGATAGAGATGGAGATGGAAGGAGATTGTAGGGGAAAGGAAGGAGATGGAGAAGGAAGGAGATTGAAGGGGAAAGGAAGGAAGGAAGATTGAAGGGGAAAGGAAGGAGATGGAGAAGGAAGGACATTTAAAGGGAAGGAAGGAAGGCAGGAAGGAAGGAAGGAAGGA
>JARGCV010001322.1:0-47790 GCA_034064705.1 Bothrops alternatus | reverse complement strand
GCCTCTAGAACAGGGGTTCTCAATCTTGGCAACTTTAAGACTTGTGGACTTCAACTCCCAGAATTCCTCAGCCAGCTTTGCTGGGAGTTGAAGTCCACAAGGCTTAAAGTTGCCAAGGTTGAGAACCCCTGCTCTAGAAGCTGTGAATGCTCCAACACTGGAAGTTTTTAAGAAGAGACTGGACAATCATTTGTCTGAAATGCTATAGGGTTTCCTCTCTGAGCAGGAGGTTGGACTAGAAGACCTCCAAGGTCCCTTCCAACATTATTATTATTATTATTATTATTATTATTATTATTATTATTATTATTATTATTATTATTATTATTATTATTAATCATTGCACAGTCAGTCAGATGTTCAGACTGGATTTGGCATTTTTTTCTACCTATAGAGTCCTTCCCAAGGATCTGGGATAGGCATAGGTATTACAGATCTCGTCGCAGGATGGAGGCAGTTCCTAGTAAGGCTGCCTTTTGCAATTGACTAATGGCGAATTTGTCAATGCCGATGATGGTGTCCAAGTGGTGCTCCAGCTGTTTTGGGGTTGCACCCAAGGCGCCTATGACTATTGGTACCACCCTTGCTTGCCTTTGCCACAGTCTTTCTATTTCTATTTGTAGGTTTCATATTTTGTTATCTTCTTCAGTTCTTTCTCGTCTATTCTGCTATATTATTATTATTATTATTATTATTATTATTATAAGAAGAAAGAAAGAAAGAAAGAAGAAAGAAAGAAAGAAAGAAAGAAAGAAAGAAAGGATATGCAAAGGAAGGAAGAAGGAATTGAGGGAGGAGAAAGACAGATACAGGTGGAAGGAAGGAAGGAAGGAAGGAAGGAAGGAAGGAAGGAAGGAAGGAAGGAAGGAAGGAAGGAAGGAAGGAAGGAAGGAAGGAAGGAAGGAAACGAAACAGCAGCTAAATCTTTTTTATTTGTCTGCCTGGAGCCTAACAGTAGCCGTGTTTGAGGCCCAGCAATGATTTTTATCTGCCAGAACAGAAGCAAAGCAAGTTATTTGTCACCCTGCTGCAGGAAAAAGACAGACTACGTTGGTCATAGAAAAGGGGAAGGAGAAAAAAAAGAAAGAAAGAAAGACTGCAAGCGTGAGCAGTTTATTTTCCACATCTCGCCAAGTTTAGGGCAGGCCTCGATTGTCTGATTACATTTTTGCACCAAGCGTTTCATCTTGCGAAAGCAAAGGCCTCCAAAATCACGACAGCCCCCCCCCCAGGGCTCTTCTTGACTTTCCGGGTTTCCAGGCCGTTGGCCAAATAGGCGATTCCCTTTTAGTGCGAGGGATCGGGTTCCGGGGACCGTGCGCTCGGCGAAGGAGTGACCCGGTGTCTGGGTCAGCTCGGGCTAGCCCAATTCTCTGGGCCGCTGACTTCAGAAGCCGCCCTGAGCCTTGGGAGAGGACCTGTGAAATGGAAAATGACACAAATGACCGTCTCCAAATTGGAACCAGGCAGCCCCCACTGGAAAACAGATGGTTTTGGGAAGGCCTTCCCACCCCCCACCTTCTCCAGACGGAGGTTGGGTCCTCCGTCTCCTGCTGCCACCAGTGGAAAATGGAAGCCAAAGGCCTTGAATCAGAAGGAGGAAAGTTCTACGTGGGGGGGGGGCTTCCGTGGAGTCAGATCGAACCCAGACCCAGGATGTAGGGGAAGGAGTGACCGGCATGGGATAAAAGAGAGGTCTCTGAACTTTTTATTCATTTATTGTTTTTATTTTAGTTTTAGTTTTACTGTCTTTTATTATTCTTTCTTTTTATTTTATTGTTTTATTTAAATTATTATTTTATTTTATAGGAAGGAAGGAAGGAAGGAAGGAAGGAAGGAAGGAAGGAAGGAAGGAAGGAAGGAAGGAAGGGAGGGAGGAAGGTAGGAAGGAAAGAAGGGAGGAAGGGAGGAAGGGAGGAAGGAAGGAAGGAAAAGAGAGATGGAAGGAAAGAGAAGGGAGGGAGGGAGGAGGAAGGAAGGAAAAAAAGAAAGAAGAGATGGAGGAGGGAAGGAGGGAGGGAGGGAAGGAAGGAGAAAGAGAGAGGGAAGGGAGGAAGAAAGGAAGGAAAGAAGGAAGGAGGAAGGAAGGAAAAAGAGAGATGGAGGAAAGAAAGAAGGGAGGGAGGAAGGAAGGAAGGAAAAGACAGATGGAAGGAAAGAAAGAAGGGAGGGAGGAAAAAGAGATGGAAGGAAAGGAAAGGGAAGGGAAGGGAGGGAGGGAGGGAGGGAGGAAGGAAGGAAGGAAGGAAGAGAGATGGAAGGAAAGAAAGAAGGGAGGAAGGAAGGAAGAAAGGAAGAAGGAAAGAAAGAAGAGATGGAGGCGGGATGGAGGGAGAGAGGGAAGGAAGGAGAGAGATGGATGGAAGGAAGGAAGGAAAAGAGATGGAAGGAAATAAAGAAGGGAGGAAGGAAGGAAAAAAGAGATGGAAGGAAAGAAAGAAGAGATGGAGGGAAGGAAGGAAGGAGGGAAGGAAGGAGAAAGAGAGATGGAAGGAAGGAAGGAAAAGAGAGATGGAAGGAAAGAGAAGGGAGGGAGGGAGGAAGGAAGGAAGGAAGGAAGGAAGAGAGATGGAAGGAAAGAAAGAAGAGATGGAGGAGGGAAGGAGGGAGGGAAAGAAGGAGAAAGAGAGGGAAGGGAGGAAGAAAGGAAGGAAAGAAGGAGGAAGGAAAAAGAGAGATGGAAGGAAAGAAAGAAGAGATGAAGAAGGGAAGGAAGGAGAAAGAGAAAGGGAAGGAAAGAAGGAAGGAAAGAAAGAAAGAAAGAAGGAGGAGGGAAGAAAGGAAAAAGAGATGGAAGGAAAGAAAGAAAGGAGGGAGGGAGGAAGGAAGGAAAAGACAAATGGAAAGAAAGAAGGGAGGGAGGGAGGAAAAAGAGAGATGGAAGAAAAGGAAAGGGAAGGGAGGGAGGGAGGGAGGAAAGAAGGAAGGAAGGAAAAGAGATGGAAGGAAAGAAAGAAGGGAGGAAGGAAGGAAGAAGGAAAGAAAGAAGAGATGGAGGAGGGATGGAGGGAGAGAGGGAAGAAAGGAGAAAGAGAGATGGAAGGAAGGAAGGAAAAGAGAGATGGAAGGAAAGAAAGAAGAGATGGAGGGAAGGAAGGAAGGAGGAAAGGAAGGAGAAAGAGAGATGGAAGGGAGGAAGGAAGGGAGGGAGGAAGGGAGGAAGGGAGGAAGGAAGGGAGGGAGGGAGGGAGGGAGGGAGGGAGGGAGGAAAGAAGGAAGGAAAGAAAGAGGCTTTCTGGGATGACCCACCACAAGAGACTCCTGGATGGCCATCCAGAGGACACAAGGGGCCCCTCCCTCAAGGCTCCCGGGATGAAGCCTGGGGAGATCAGGTGCCCAGAAGGACCCTCTTGACCCCCAAGGGGACCCGGCTGGCCCCCCTCCCTGCTGCCTCTTCACAGCCAGCCCGTCCCGAGGTCCCCTCTGAAGATCTGGAAGGCAGCGAAATCCAGAGGCCCAGGAGAAACGGGCCCAGTGGGTCCAGCCCAGCCCGGGGTCTGCCCCTTCCAGCCTGCCTGGGCCGCCAAAGACGGTAGCCGGTGGATAAGGAGCAAGAATTGGGGAGGGGAAGGGGCGTTGGATGGGCCAGAGGATAATCAAACCGGCCGGTGCTTAATTAGAACAAGATTGTTCTTTTTCAAGTGAAAATCGGATCAACATAAAAGAGAGCACGGGAAAGAGACAGAGGGGGAAAAAAAAAACCAAGCTCGCTGTTTATCCGGCTCTCTTTCAAGGACCCGAACTCAGGACAACAAAGTCTTGGCAGGAGAAAGTCTTGCGGAAGGAGCACACGAGGGTCGGGTTTTTTTCCAGGGCAAATTAAGGGGGTGGCCTGGGATGAGCGTCGATGCCCACAATGACTACAGGACCCACAAACCAGGGCTTGTTGCCGCCCGGCTTTCTCTGCCCTCCTGAGGGATTCTTGGGCAGGTTTCAAGCAGGAGACCCTGGCCCTGATCTATCTTCCCTTTCCTTCCCTTTCCCGTTCCTTTCCTTGATCAGAATCGTACAAGTCACGATCTTCCCGGCGACATTCCCACGCAAGTGAACGTTGGAGATTGAAGGGAGACCGTTGACGCCTTGGCATTGGAGACGACACCTCAGAAGACACCATGGATGGTCAAGACCACAAACTCGTCAACATTCATCCGGCGACTCAACTCAAAGTCCTCCCTTGAGGCCCAAATGATGGCCTCAAATGATCCTACTATGGACACCTTATCCGAAGACCCAGCTCTTGGGAGAAGGTTTTGACAAGGGGGAAGTTGGAAGGAAAGGGAAGAAGAGGACAACCAGTAGTAAGGAGAAGGGAGTCCGTTACAGCCGGAATGGGGACATATTTGGGGTATCTGTAGGGCCAGGTTAGGGATAGACTAACATTGAGAATAGTGACAGATTTTATCTTCCTGGGCTCCAAGACCACCGCAGATGGGGACTGCAGCCAAGACATTAGAAGATGCTTGCTCCTGGGGAGGAAAGCTATGACAAATCTAGACAGCACACTAAAAAGCAGAGACGTCACCCTGCCAACAAAAGTTGGTATAGCCAAGGCCATGGTTTTCCCAGTTGCAATGTATGGCTGTGAAAATTGGACCATAAGAAAGGCTGAGAAAGGCCGAAGAATGGAGGCCTCTGAACTCTGGTGCTGGAGAAGACTCCTGCGAGTCCCCTGGACTGCAAGGTGATCCAACTGGTCAGTCCTGGAGGAGATCAACCCCGACTGCTCTTTAGAAGGCCAGATCCTGAAGTTGAAACTCAGGTACTTTGGCCACCTAATGAGAAAGAAGGACTCCCTGGAGAAGAGCCTGATGCTGGGGAAGATGGAGGGCAAGAGAAGAAGGGGACAATGACAGAGAAGGAGGTGGCTGGATGGAGTCGCTGAAGCAGGAGGCGTGAGCTTCAATGGACTCCAGAAGATGGTAGAGGACAGGAAGGCCTGGAGGAACGTGGTCCATGGGGTCGCGATGGGTCGGACACGACTTCGCAACTAACAAAAACAACATTGAAAAAAACTAAACATTGCTAAGAGCTGACATTGATGGCAGATGAATCGGTCGATCAACGCAAGGGACCCTGGAGAAGATTCTGATGCAAAAAAGGTAGGAGGAAAGACAAGAAGAACAGTAAGGGGGATGGACTCAATTATGATCGAAATGGACACACCATTGGAAGACCTGAAGGACCAGTTAGGGACAGATCATCATGGAGACAATCTACGTATGTGGTCACAAAGAGTCAACACTGACTTGACGGAACATAATCATAGACCATAGAATAATAGAGATGGAAGGGACCTTAGAGGTCTTCTAGACCCTATGCACCATTCTGGACAACTGATTGTCCAATCTTCTGGAACAACCTCCAGTGATGGAATACCCACAACTTCTGAAAGCAAGCTGTACCGTTGGTTGATGCTCTCATCATTAGGTTCTAGATTTGGTCCTAGGCCAGGCAGAGCTCCAGACATCCTGGATGATGATGATGATGATGATGATGATGACGATGACAACAACAACAATAATAATGACGATGATGATGATGTGGGAAGGGACCTTGAAGGTCACCTAGTCCAACCCCCTGCTCAGGAAGGTAACCCTATACCATTTCAGACAAATGGCTGTCCACTCTCTTCTTTAAAACTTCCAATGTTGGAGCATTCACCGCTTCTGGAGGCGGGTTGTTCCACTGGTTAATTGTTCCAACTGTCAGGAAGTTTCTCCTTAGTTCCTGGTTGCTTCTCTCCTTGATTAGTTTCCATCCATTGCTTCTTGTCCGGCCTTCAGGCGCCTTGGAAAATAGCTTGACTCCCTCTTCTTTGGGGCAGCCCCTGAGATATTGGAAGACTGCTATCAGGTCCCCCCTCGTCCGTCTCTTCATTAAACTAGACATCCCCAACTCCAGCAACCGTTCCTTACATGTTTTAGCCTCCAGTCCCCTGATCATCTTTGTGACTCTTGTCTGCACTCTTTCTAGAGCAGTGGTTCTCAACCTTTTTAATGCCGCCACCCCCAACCAGTCGTAAGTCGAGGACTATTTCCCTGCCCGGGAGCGCCGCGCATGCGTGGTGCCACCCCCTGTGCCGGCCGAGGCGTAGCTGGCAAGGGGCAGCGACGGCACAGGGCGACCACCGGCTGGGCCCCCAGCTGGCCCAGCCCAAGGGAGGTAAGGCACCCGCCGGGCCCCACATGCGCCAGCAACCCTCCCTGTGCCCGCCGGCCTCCCACCTCCCACCCCTGGCCCTCTTTTACTCACATTTTTAGTAATTGCTCAGCAGGGAGGGGTGGAAACTTCTACACAGCTCGCCTTCGCTGCAGACAACTTGCAGCCCCGTTTGCAGACTGGGACTTTTGGCGGGCTCAGCAGGGCGGAGACAGCCTGGACAATTCCTATTGGCTTTTGAAAGCCAATAGAAGTAGACTCTATTCAAGAGAGTCCATTCTATTGGCTTTCAAAAGCCAATAGAATAAGAGGGAGTAGCACAGCTAAGGAAAAGGGGGGGGAAATGGTGGACTGGGTTGTTTGGCGACCCCCGTAAAATGGCTCTTTTATGACTCGTGGACTTCAACTCCCAGAATTCCTGAGCCAGCCATGCTGAGGGGAAAGGGAGAAGTTTCCAAGCTGAGCCATGCTGGCTCAGGAATTCTGGGAGTTGAAGTCCACCAGTCATGAGGGGGCCATAGTTCCCCCATGTTGGCTCAGGAATTCTGGGAGTTGAAGTCCACCAGTCATGAGTGGGCCATAGTTCCCCCATGCTGGCTCAGGAATTCTGGGAGTTGAAGTCCACGAGCCATGAGGGGGCCATAGTTCCCCCATGCTGGCTCAGGAATTCTGGGAGTTGAAGTCCACGAGTCATGAGGGGGCCATAGTTCCCCCATGTTGGCTCAGGAATTCTGGGAGTTGAAGTCCACGAGTCATGAGGGGGCCATAGTTCCCCCATGTTGGCTCAGGAATTCTGGGAGTTGAAGTCCACGAGTCATGAGGGGGCCAAGTTTAAAGACCCCTGGTTTAAATATTTAAATATTTTTTCCTCACGGTCACATGACCAAAATTCAGGCATTTGGGCAGGGGTCGGCAACCTTGGCTCTTTTATGACTCATGGACTCCAACTCCCAGAATTCCTGAGCCAGCCAGGCTGAGGGGAAAGGGAGAGGCTTCCAAGCTGAGCCAGGCTGGCTCAAGAATTCTGGGAATTGAAGTCCACAAGTCATAAAGTGGTCTAGGCCTAGGCCAGAGGTAGGCAACCTTGGCTCTTTTATGACTCGTGGACTCCAACTCCCAGAATTCCTGAGCCAGCCACGCTGAGGGGAAAGGGAGAGGCTTCCAAGCTGAGCCATGTTGGCTGAGGAATTCTGGGAGTTGAAGTCCACGAGTTGTAAAAGAGCCATGGTTGCCTACCCCTGACTTAGGGTGATGGTGGACTCAACATTGGAAGACCTGAAGGACAAGATTGACAAGAGATCATCAGTGAGACCGTGTGGTCCATCAGAGGCAGCCATGACTTGACGGCATTTAATCCGTCAATCAACTGCAGGTCATCCTCTACTTACGACCACAACTGAGCCCAACATTTTCGTCGCTAGGCGGGGCAATCGTTAAGGAGTGAATATTGCCCCATTTTATCATTTTCCTTGGCACCACTGTAAAGTGAATCACTGCAGTTGTTAAGTCGGTCACACGGTCGTTATGAGAATCAGGCACTCTCCCCATTGATTTGACTTGTCAGAAGATCGCAAAAGGAGATCCCGTCACCCCGGGGGGGGGACACTGCGACCGTCATAAATACGAGTCGGTTGCTAAGTGTCCAAATATTGATCACGTGACCACGCAACGGTTGTAAGGGTGAAAAATGGCTGTTAAGTCCTTTTTTCAGGTCCGTCGTAACTTGGAACGGTCGCTAAACAAATTGTTGCGAGGCGAGGATTATCTGTACCGTTTCTTTGGGTCTGTCATCGTTTCAAGTAGCCGTTAAGCAATCGGTCGTAACTTGAGGACTCTCTGTAAAGGTTTGGGCTTTGGCTACATCAGAAAAAGGATTTCCACAACCAGCTCTTCGGAAAACTTCAAAGGAAAGAAATGCAAAGATTCTGCCGAGAGGTTGCAATTTATTTTTTGGAGTAAAGATTTTTTGTAAAAAAACAAAACAAAAAAAAACCTTACAAATAAAAGACCTTTTTCCAGATGATTTGGTGTTGATCCTGGAAGGCCCTTTTTAAAAGGAGTTGAAAAACGGGCAAAGAAAAAGAATTTGGTGCATGGAGAGATTTCAAGATTAATAAACAGAAGATGGAAATGTTAACAAACAGAGGAAAACAGAGGATCAAAGAGAACTGGCGAATAAAACGGGTTTTAAGATTGCGAGGAAAAAAAAGGTAAAAATATCTGGCTATCGCTGTGAAGAATTTGAACAGTGTGCTATTTCAAATACAGCTAGTCCTCAACCACTCATTTAGCAAAAAGACACCTAGTGATTGGCCTAAAACAGTCACCCAGCTGGCTTTCATGCCTAAGGCGGGACTAGAACTCACCATCTCCTGGTGATTGGCACAAAGTCACCCAGCTGGCTTCCAGGCCTAAGGCGGGACTAGAACTCACCGTCTCCTGGTGATTGGCCCAAAGTCACCCAGCTGGCTTCCAGGCCTAAGGCGGGACTAGAACTCACCATCTCCTGGGGATTGGCCCAAAGTCACCCAGCTGGCTTCCAGGCCTAAGGCGGGACTAGAACTCACCGTCTCCTGGTGATTGGCCCAAAACAGTCACCCAGCTGGCTTCCAGGCCTAAGGCGGGGCTAGAATTCACAGTCTCCTGGTGATTGGCACAAAGACACCCAGCCACCTTTCATGACTAAGGTGGGACTAGAACTCACCGTCTCCTGGTGATTGGCCCAAAGTCACCCAGCTGGCTTCCAGGCCTAAGGCAGGACTAGAACTCACCGTCTCCTGGTGATTGGCCCAAAGTCACCCAGCTGGCTTCCAGGCCTAAGGCGGGACTAGAACTCACCATCTCCTGGTGATTGTCCCAAAGTCACCCAACTGTCTTCCAGGCCTAAGGCGGGACTAGAACTCACCATCTCCTGATGATTGGCCCAATGTCACCCAGCTGGCTTTGATGCCTAAGGCGGGGCTAGAATTCACAGTCTCCTGGTGATTGGCCCAAAGTCACCCAGCTGGCTTCCAGGCCTAAAGTGGGACTAGAACTCACCGTTTCCTGCTGATTGGCCCAAAGTCACCCAATGGGTTTTCAGGAGCTAAGGCTGAGCTAGAATTCACCGTCTCCTGGTTTCTAGTCTGGGGCCTTCACCACAAGACCCAGCTGGCTTTCTTTCCTGAGACATTGCCGAAAGAAATAAACGTCAAGTGCCGTCTCAAATTAGTACTGAAAATTAACAGCAGGAAAAAAAAGACACAAAAGTCACCGGCAAAAAGCCAGCGAGAATTGCGCGACACTGAGCCGAGGTTTCATCTAGCCAAGTAGGAAATTATCTCATCTTCCGGCTGAGCACCGTAAAATCTGCATGGATTTCACAAATCCAGGATTATTGCCCAAAACGAGGAAATGCAGTCCAGGGTCTGGAGTAAAGCTTTGCACTCAGGAAATAAATAAAAATTTCTTTTGGGAAAAGTGTACAGTGGAAATGCCCCCTTTGGTTAAGTTTCCACCCATTTTTTGTTCTCTTTATAACTGTTGCCTTGTTCGCTTAATAATACTATTTTACATCGCTTTCTGGGCGACCGGTCAACTCTTTGCACCATGATTTTTATTTTATGACGTTTTACAAGCTCACTCAATAAAAGGACACAAAAAAACCCAACCAACTGGATAGCCATCACACAACACACTGACCAATGTCCTCCTCTCAGCTTCAATACGGGACATTGATAACTGGATCCTACTGTGATCTGATTGGCTCACGGCCAAAACAAGATGACCCCCCGATTGGCTCTCTAAACACTCGTGCTCATTGGCTACAATCAGATGAAGGAAAGCTCCCTGAGATCAACCTAAGCAAATTGTGCTTCCTTTTTTCTGGTTATTTGGCTATAACTTTTCATAGAATACAGTATAGATAATGGAACAAACTATGTTGCATTACATTCTTGATTAAATTATCTTTCCATTGATATACAATTTTATGGTACTACTCCAAAAAAAAGGGGGTGTTATTAGCCATCCAACCTCAAATGTACACGTTTCCCAAAAGGTTTCCACAATTCTGGCCACTGCTGTAAGTCAGTAATATTATTGTTAAGTGAATCTAGCGTCCCCCGTTGACTTTGCTTTTCGGAAATTCACGTGAACCCGGGACACGGCAACCGCCCTAAATAGGAGTCAGCTGAGAAGTGTCTGAATTTTGATCACGTGACCGCAGGGGAGGCTGCCACGGTCGTAAGCGTGGGAAACCGTTGTAAACTCTGAACGGTCACTAAATGAACCATTGTGAGCGCTATTCGTACAAGCCACTTGCCAAAGCATCCGAATTTTGATCACGTGACCATGGGGGACGCTGCAACAGTCGCAAGAGTGAAAAACGGTCGTAAGTCATGTTTTTTGCAATGCCGTTGTAACTTCGAACGGTTGTTAAACCGACAGTTGTTACGTTGAGGACTTACCAAATCTGTTCAACAGCTCAATGCTAAGCTTCCTGGGATCATAGATAATAGTAGTAGTAGTAGTAGTAGTAGTAGTAGTAGTAGTAGTAGTAGTAATAATAATAATAATAATCTCATTTATTCATTTGCCTGTAAGCAAGAACTGGTGGGAATCATAAAATAGAGAAAGTCATAGAAAATGATAAAGTTAAACTGCTCTGGGACTTCAGAATTCAAACAGACAAGCACCTGCAACATAACACCCCGGACTTAACAATTGTCGATAAGAAAGACAAAAAAGTCTGGATAGTGGACGTGGCAGTGCCTGGAGACAGCAGAATAGACAAGAAAGAACTGGAGAAGATAACAAAATACAAAGACCTACAAATAGAAATGTGGGAAAAGCAAGCAAGGGTAGTACCAATAGCAATGGGCGCCTTGGGTGCAATCCCAAAACAACTGGAGCACCACTTGAACACCATCATCGGCATTGACAAATTCGCCATTAGTCAATTGCAAAAGGCGGCCTTACTAGGAACTGCTTCCATCTTACGACGATATCTGTAATACCATCAAACATCCACATCTGCCCATCCCAGGTCCTTGGGAAGGACTCGATAGGTAGACAAAATGCCAAATCCAGTCTGAACATCTGGCTGACTGTGGGATGATAAATAATAATAATAATAATAATAATAAAGTTGGAAGGGAATTTGGAGGTCATCTAGTCCAACCCCCTGCTCAGGCAGGAAACCCTGTACCATTTCGGACACATGGCTGTCCAGTCTCTTCTTCAAAACTTCCAGTGTTGGAGCATTCACCGCTTCTGGAGGCAGGTTGTTCCACTGGTTAATTGTTCTCACTGACAGGAAGTTTCTCCTTAGTTCCAGGTTGCTTCTCTCCTTGATTAAGTTTCCATCCATTGCTTCTTGTCTGGCCTTCAGGTGCTCTGGAGAATAGCTTGACTCCCTCTTCTTTGGGGCAGCCCCTGAGATATTGGAACTGAGATGGTCTACCAATCTTCTCAATGGCTTCTTGAAGGACCAAACCGTGAATTTTTAGGATGCCAGGTAAACCCAGTAAGGCCGTTGTGTGAGCCATTCAGCTCTCTGGCCACGGCCAAGTTTTCGGTTCCCAAATTTTGGGTGGCATTTGAGACCAGGATGTTTTAACAGGATAATGAGAGGCTGCGTGTCCAGTTCTCTTCTGCGTGGGCCGCGGAGATGATTAGAGGGTCCAGCTTCCCTTTTAATAATGTTTGGTTTCGAAGCCGAGGCAGCCGCTGAGGACCACCCAGCAAGGGAGACCTCCTCAGTGGGTCATCGCGGATGAAGGTCCACTAAGAAGGACACCCCAGCAGTCACTTGCAGATTTCCCAACTTTTGGGGTGCTCGACTGTGGCTTCGTTGCTCAATCTTGGCCACTTGGACATGAATGGACTTCCAACTCCCAGAATTCCCCAGCCAGCCTGCTGGGAGGTGAAGTCCAGCCAGGTTGGATGGGGAGTTTCTGGAACTGAAGTCCACCCACACTGGTTAGGGGATTCTGGGAGTTGAAGTCAATCCGTGCTGGCTGCAGAATTCTGGGAGCTGAAGTCCACCCGTGCTGGATGGGGAATTCTGAGAGTTGAGGTCCACTCATGCTGGCTGGGGGATTCTGGGAGCTGAAGTCCACCCACACTGGTTAGGGGATTCTGGGAGTTGAAGTCAATCCGTGCTGGCTGCAGAATTCTGGGAGCTGAAGTCCACCCGTGCTGGATGGGGAATTCTGGGAGTTGAAGTCCACCCGTGCTGGATGGGGGATTCTGGGAGTTGAAGTCCACTTGTGCTGGCTGGGAAATTCTGGGAGTTGAAGTCTGCCCATGCTGGCTGGGGGATTCTGGGAGTTGAAGTCCATTCATAATGGCTGGGGAATTCTGGGAGTTGAAGTCCGCTCATGCTGGCTGGGGGATTCTGAGAGTTGAAGTCCAGTCATGATGGCTGGGGGATTCTGGGAGTTGAAGTCCATTCATGATGGCTGGGGAATTCTGGGAGTTGAAGTCCGCTCATGCTGGCTGGGGGATTCTGGGAGTTGAAGTCTGCCCATGCTGGCTGGGGAATTCTGGGAGTTGAAGTCCGCTCATGCTGGCTGGGGGATTCTGGGAGTTGAAGTCCAGTCATGATGGCTGGGGGATTCTGGGAGTTGAAGTCCATTCATGATGGCTGGGGAATTCTGGGAGTTGAAGTCCGCTCATGCTGGCTGGGGGATTCTGGGAGTTGAAGTCCATTCATGATGGCTGGGGGATTCTGGGAGTTGAAGTCCATTTATGCTGGCTGGGGAATTCTGGGAGTTGAAGTCTGCCCATGCTGGCTGGGGGATTCTGGGAGTTGAAGTCCAGTCATGATGGCTGGGGGATTCTGGGAGTTGAAGTCTACCCGTCAGCTTTAGAATTCTGGGAATTGAAGTCCACCCACACTGGATGAGGAATTCTGGGAGCTGCAGTGCATCCACGCTGGCTGGGGAATGCTGGGGACTGAAGTCCCTGCATCTTAAGCGCCAAGGTTCAGAAGCATGGATTCAAACAAGATCAACTGAAGGAAAAAAAAATTGAGAATGCCACACTGTATTTTTAAAGGAGGATGACAGGGACACACTTAGGAAACCCACAAATTGTGGCCTCATAACTGCAGAGTGTCCCCTTTTGTGCAAGTGAGTTCATTGCCTGCATGGACAAAAGTTGTGGGTCTTCAGACCTGACACCACAGCCACAATCATGCAAACTTTGACACATGCCCCACGTCTATTATCTGTACCAATTATGGTGCTTCCCATTTAAACACACATCAAAAACTTTGATTTAGGCCTGGATCCTAAGAATAAATGCTACGTTTGAAAGCTTTCTACCATTTTCATGATTTATTTTTTCCTTATTCATCTGTTTGGCAATTAAAAAAAAACCCCAGAGGCATCAGAAGCATCTGATGTTGGGTCACTTTTTAAAAAAATTTCAAATACAGCAGTCCTTGACTTAAGACCGCAAATGAACCCTGAATTTCCGTGGCTAACCGAGATGGTCCTAAAGCGAGTTTTACCCCATTTTACGACCTTCCTTCCCACCGTTGTTAAGTGAATCACTGTGGTTATTAAGTGAGTCAAACAGTTGTAAAGTGAATCCGGTTTCCCTCTCGACTTTGCTCATCAGAAGGTCACCAAAGGGGATGAACGTGACACTCCACCCAGGACACTGCAACCGTCGTAAGTACATGCCAGTTGCCGAACATCGGAGTTTAGATCACGTGAGCCCGGGGAGGCTGCAACGGTCGTAAGTGTGAAAAAATGGCCGCTTAAGTTGCTTTTTTCAGTGCCGTCGTAACTCCAGTCACTAAACAAATGGTCGTAAATTGAGGACTACCTGTAGAAAACTTAGGATTTGCTCTGAGATAACCTGGTGGTCTCCCATCCAGATGGGAAATTCAGCGATCCTCAACTTTTTCGAGACTAGCAAGGACGATTAAGCCGTCTCACTGCATGGGATAAACAGCCTTTCAGCTTCAATTAAAAAAAAAAACACACCCCCAAAATATACAAATGCAAAAAAAAAAAAACGTCGGACTGGAATTTATTGGAATGTATTCGTTCCTCTGAAAGAGCATATCGAATTGTTCAATTTAATGCTTGACGGCTATTGCAAAAAAATGAAAAAAAAAAGAGTCATTTGGAAGAATTGTTTGGGAAACAGATTTTATACCCGCGGTGTGTTATTTACTACCGCCTCGTGCCAAATTCTCCTCAGGTTTCAAGAGATGGGAATTGTTTTTTGTTTTTACCTCAGCCGGTCACACCTCGTCAAAACGTTCTCCCACCTTTGTTCTCCATGGTGAGGCGAGGCTAATGTCTGAATAAAAATGTAGCACAGCGTCCACGTTAAACCGTCGTTCCCGTTATTTGCTCGGCGATTTTAGACAAAGGACGCGACGTGGTTCTGCTTGTGAATTGCCAATCTGTCACGGGGGACACTAAGGAGCTAGACCGCCATATTGCACAGGGTTTTTTTTTTCTGTGATTTTTTTTTAGAGAGAATCGCAGCCTAACAGAATGGGAAGGGACCTTGGAGGTCTTCTAGTCCAACCCCCTGCTCAAGCAGGAGACCCTACTATACCCTTTTTGACAATCTCTTCTTAAAAACCTTCGGTGATCGCATGCCCACAACTTCTGGAGGCAAGCAGTTCCACAGGTGAACTGTTCTCACTGTGGGGAAATTTCTCCTTAGTTCCAGGTTGCTTCTCTCCTTGATTAGTTCCATCCATTGCTTCTTGTCCTGCCTTCAGGGGGTTTGGAGAATAGCTTGACTCCCTCCCTCTTCTTTGGGGCAGCCCCTCAAGTATTGGAATACTGTTATTATGTCACACACCCCCAGTCTTTCTTTTCCTTAAACTAGACCACGGGTAGGCAACCTTGGCCCTTTTATGACTCGTGGACTTCAACTCCCAGAATTCCTGAGCCAGCCATGCTGAGAAGAAAGGGAGAGGTTTCCAAGCTGAGCCATGCTGGCTCAGGAATTCTGGGAGTTGAAGTCCACGAGCCATGAGGGGCCCATAGTTCCCCCATGCTGGCTCAGGAATTCTCGGAGTTGAAGTCCCCCAGTCATGAAGGGGCCATAGTTCCCCCATGCTGGCTCAGGAATTCTGGGAGTTGAAGTCCACCAGTCATGAAGGGAGCCATAGTTCCCCCATGCTGGCTCAGGAATTCTGGGAGTTGAAGTCCACCAGTCATGAAGGGGCCATAGTTCCCCCATGCTGGCTCAGGAATTCTGGGAGTTGAAGTCCACGAGTCATGAAGGGAGCCATAGTTCCCCCATGCAGGCTCAGGAATTCTGGGAGTTGAAGTCCACGAGTCATGAGGGGGCCATAGTTCCCCCCCCATGCTGGCTCAGGAATTCTGGGAGTTGAAGTCCAAAAGTCACGAAGGGGCCATAGTTCCCCCCTGCTGGCTCAGGAATTCTGGGAGTTGAAGTCCACCAGTCATGAGGGAGCCATAGTTCCTCCATGCTGGCTCAGGAATTCTGGGAGTTGAAGTCCCCCAGTCATGAAGGGGCCATAGTTCCCCTATGCCGGCTCAGGAATTCTGGGAGTTGAAGTCCACCAGTCAAGAAGGGAGCCATAGTTCCCCCATGCTGGCTCAGGAATTCTGGGAGTTTTAGTACAAAAGTCACGAAGGGGCCATAGTTCCCCCATGCTGGCTCAGGAATTCTGGGAGTTGAAGTCCACCAGTCATAAAAGAGCCAAGGTTGCCTACCCCTGATCTAGGAGGCTCACCGCTTAGAACAGCAGGACTTAGGCCAGGCCTAGGCAACCTTGGCTTTTTTATGACTGGTGGACTTCAACTCCCAGAATTCCTGAGACAGCCATGCTGAGGGGAAAGGGAGAGGTTTCCAAGCTGAGCCAGGCTGGCTCAGGAATTCTGGGAGTTGAAGTCCACCAGTCATGAGGGGGCCATAGTTCCCCCATGCCGGCTCAGGAATTCTGGGAGTTGAAGTCCACGAGTCTTAAAATTGCCAAGGTTGCCTACCCCTGAACTAGACGTTCCCAATTCTGGCAATTGTTCTTCCTATGTTTTTAGTCCCCAGCCACCCTGTTACACATATTTTGCTATGGTTTTTAGAGAGAGTAACAAAATAACAGAGTTGGAAGGGAACTTAGAGGTCTTCTAGTCCAACCCCCTGCTCAAGCAGGAGACCCTATACCATTCCAGACAAATGGTTGTCCAATTTCTTCTTAAAAATCTCCAGTCTTAGGTTGGACCCTTCAATCAGAAGAGAGCTGGAAGGGATAATAATACTACTACTAATAATAATAATAATAATAATTTATTAATTTATTTATTAATTAAACTTTTATGCCGCTCCTCTCCGAAGACTCGGAGCGGCTAACAGCATAAATAAAACAACATTTCAACATTTCAAAACTAAAACCAAGGCTAAAAAGCGTTTATAAAAGACCCCAGACACATTCATCATTCACACACAATCACAGTCATGCCCAGGCCTGCCGGCATAAATAGGTTTTTAGATTCTTCCGGAAGGCCGGGAGAGTGGGGGAAATGTGGACTTCAGGGGGTAGTTGGTTTCAGAGGGTGGGTACCACAACAGAGAAGGCCCTCCCCCTAGGACCCGCCAGAAGGCATTGTTTTGCTGATGGGACCCGGAGGAGGCCGACCTTGTGCGCTCTCACCGGTTGAAGGGAAGTATGTGGCAGAAGACGGTCCCGTAATAATAATAATAATAATAATAATAATAATAATAATAATAATAATAATAATAATAATAATAATAATAATAATAATAGTAATAATAGTAATAATAGTAATAATAATAGTAATAATAATAGTAATAATAGTAAATAGTAAATTAATCCAGTGGGCATTGTGTAAAAAATACGACTTGCCTGTGTCCGAAAAGTCGTGGGACACAGTCGTGGAAAAAGTTGTTGAGAATGGGAGGGTGAAGATCTTGTGGGACTTCCGAATACAGAGAGATCGCCATTTGGATCACAACCTGCCGGATATCGCAGTTGTAGAGAACCAAAGCGTACAACTGATTGATATCACTGTACCAGGAGATGCCAGAGTCGAAGAAAAAAAACTGGAAAAAACTACGAAATAGCGCAACCTGGCCATCGAAACTGCGCAATTATGGATGAAACGTGTAACAGTGACACCCATTGTCATCGGGGCACTGGGAACTATGTCCAAAAGCTTTGCAAAACACATCAAGAAACTGCAGCTCCCTGCAATAACTCGAGCAATGCTACAAAAAACTGCGCTACTCGGAACATCTTACATTTTAAGGATGCTGGTAGCAACCCGTGTCAACCATCAGCACCAGCCAATTTGAATGTTCAGTTGACTGAGGTTCATGTTTAATGAATAAAAGATGATGATGATGATTACTACTACTACTACTAATGAAAATAATAATAATAATAATAATAATAATAGTAGTAGTAGTAGTAGTAGTAGTAGTAGTAGTAGTAGTAGTAGTAAGTGCCGCCTATGCAAAGAAACTGAAGAAACAGTGGACCACCTGGTAAGCTGCTGCAAGAAGATCACACTGACTGACTACAAGCAGCGTCATGACAAAGAAGCAACAATGGTGCATTGGAAGATCTGCAAGAAATATCACTTTTGCCTGCAAGCAAGAACTGGTGGGATCATAAAATAGAGAAAGTCATAGAAAATGATAAAATTAAACTGCTCTGGGACTTCAGAATTCAAACAGACAAGCACCTGCAACATAACACCCCGGACTTAACAATTGTCGACAAGAAAGACAAAAAAGTCTGGATAGTGGACGTGGCAGTGCCTGGAGACAGCAGAATAGAGGAGAAAGAACTGAAGAAGATCACAAAATACAAAGACCTACAAACAGAAATAGAAAGACTGTGGCAAAAGTAAGCAAGGGTAGTACTAATAGTCATAGGCGCCTTGGGTGCAACCCCAAAACAACTGGAGCACCACTTGAACACCATCATCGGCATTGACAAATTCACCATTAGTCAATTGCAAAAGGCGGCCTTACTAGGAACTGCTTCCATCTTGTGACGATATCTGTAATACCATCAAATTTCTACATCTGCTATCCCAGGTCCTTGGTAAGGACTCGATAGGTAAACAAAAATGCCAAATCCAGTCTGAATATCTGGCTGACTGTGCAATGATTAATAATAATAATAATAATAATAATAATAATAATAATAATAATAATAATAATAATAATAACAATAACAATAACAATAACAACAACAACAACACAGTTGGAAGGGACCTTGGAGGTCATCTAGTCCAACCCCCTGCTCAGGCAGGAAACCCTATACCAGTGATGGCGAACCTTTTAGAGACCGAGTGCCCAAATTGCAACCCAAAAGCCACTTAGGCATCGTTGGATGCCAGGTGGGCGTGGCCCATTGGGTGGCTGTGGCTGTGGTGGTAACAGCAGACTGGGTGGGACTAAAAAGTTCAATCAATTCCAACTTTGCAAGATCTTTTTTTTCCCGCAAGAAGTTGAAATTGACTGATTGATTGAACCTTTTTTCTTTTTGCACATGGCGGCGGAGGCCTAAAGCGAAAAGGTTTTATAAAACCCAGCTGAAGGCCCAGGACTGGGGCGATGGTGCACGTGCCCACAGAGAGGGCTCTGAGTGCCTCCTCTGGCACCCCTGCCATCGGTTCGCCACCACTGCCCTATACCATTTTGGACAAATGCTGTCCAGTCTCTGCTTAAAAACTTTCAGTGTTGGAGCATTCACCGCTTCTGGAGGCAGGTGGTTCCACTGGTTAATTGTTCTAACGGTCAGGAAGTCTCTGCTTAGTTCGAGGTTGCTTCTCTCCTTGACTAGTTTGCACGATTCAGGTGATCCTGAAGGCACAGTTAAACCTCCAAGCGGCCTCAGTGACTCTCACCGAGAGTACTAACAACCAGATGGCTGCAAGGAATATAAGTCCTTCCATCTTCCACCATCCAGTCAGAACTGAAGAAGCTTCTTGGATGAGAAGCGAAACGTCTTCAAGGAAAAACAAAGGAAGCCCAGTTGTCGTTTGAAAAAAGCACTTTTCGGACAACCAGGAGCTGGACGACTGAGAATCGCCCACAGACAAATCCAATTATCGGTAACTTTCTTCCCCCCTCCCTTTCTTGCCCCCCCCCAAGTATTTCAACAATGCTATCTGCAAGCGATTCGTATTTTACCACGCCCTGTTCAGAGCACCTTTCACCTTTCTTCTTAGTTTGCTCCTTCTTCTCCAACCAAACCCTACGCTCATTGCAAAGAGGCAACACAGTGGTGTCATTATTTTTCACATGAGCAGTGGGCCGTGCTCCCCATCTGGTCGGGATTTTGCTGCCTTCCCCACACCCACCGGGAGAAAGGGGCGGAAATGGAAAGCCCAAAGTGATCCCAGTTGTTTTGTTGCAAAACTCAAACCTGCTGCCCAGACCTAGAGCGGAATCGTAACCCTCCCCGCCTTCCCGAAGCCTTCAAAGTCACGAGATTCCTTTGCGCGCCAGGTTCATCCAGATGAGGTACCCGACTGACAGCACCAACACACAGGGAAGCGATTAGCCGGTTTTTCAAGCTCGTTCTAACTCGAAACCCAGCGGATGACGGAGTAACAGGGACCTTGGAGGTCTTCCAGTCCAACCCCCTGTTCAGATAAGAGACCCTCTACCACAGGGCTTTTCAACCTTTTCACCCATTGTACCCCGTTTAGGACATGGCAACATCCGAGGACCACCAGTCGCCTAGCAAGGAGTCAAAAACTTGATGACCAAAAAAAAAAAGGAAAAAAGTGATAAAGTACAGGTAGTCCTCGACTTACAACAGTTCGCTTAGTGACTGTTTGAAGTTACAACGGCACTGAAAAAAGTGCCGAGCAAGACACCTGCCTGCCCGCCCGGTTGCGCTCTTCCTCCTGTCCGAGGTTTTCATTGTTGTAAGCATTTCTGTTGAGGATTGGCAGCGGGGGTGGGGTGGGGGGTGTTTGGTTTGTATTCCCCCACCCATCTTCTGGGTGGTTGCAGCAGGTTTTGGTCACTTCACGTGACCCTGGGACATTGTGACCGTCATAAATAGGAATCAGTTGCCAAGCCTCTGAATGTAAATCACAAGACCCTGGAGAGGCTGCAACATTCCAGCTGATCGGCGCTTCTTCTGGGCTCAGCGGAAGCCCCAGGATCGGTGCTGCTTTCCAGCTGATCGGCTCTTCTTCTGGGCTCAGCGGAAGCACCAGGATCGGTGCTGCTTTCCAGTTGATCGACGCTTCTTCAGGGCTCAGCAGAAGCACCAGGATCAGCGCCCAGCTCCAGCTGGAGCCTGGCGCTGATCCTGGCACTTCCGCTGAGCCCTGACAAACCCAAAGAAGCGCCAATCAACTGGAAAGCAGCACTGATCCTGGCGCTTCCGCTGAGCCCTGATAGCCCTGCAGCTCCAGCCGTCTCTCGCTCAGGCTTGTGCGGTGCTGCCTCCGGTTCAGCTCATTCCCCTCCTCCGCTACCACTTTTCTAGGATGGCCACGTACCACCTGCCAGGTGCCAATGCACCACAGGTGGTACCCGTGCCACTGGTTGAAAAGCCCTAATCTACCATTTCAGACAGTTGGCTGTCCAGTCTCTTCTTAAAAACTTCCAGTGTTGGAGCATTCACCACTTCTGGAGGCAGGTGGTTCCACTGGTTAATTGTCCTCACTGTCACGAAATTTCTCCTTAGTTCTAGGTTGATCTCCTCCTTGATTAGTTTCCATCTGTTGCTTCTTGTCCTGCCTTCAAGGGCTTTGGAGAAGAGGTTGACCCTCAAATATTGGAACACTGCTATCATCTCACCCCTTGTCCTAGACAACCCTGGTCAGGCTCAGCCCCGGAATCTTCTGGAGGGTGTTTGGGCTTGTCTCTCTCCAGGTCTAGTGGTGATGGTCCTCAATTAGGAGTGGGGAAACTCAAATCCTCCTAAACTCTCAGCCATAGAAGCTTCTTGGGGCCATGGATGGGACCTTTGGGGTGTTCCCAAAGAGGACACTATCTAGATATCTAGGGATGCCCCTAGAACAGGGGTCTTCAAACATGGCCCTTTCATGACTTGTGGACTTCAACTCCCAGAATTCCTCAGCCAGGCGTGCCTGGCTGAGGGATTCTGGGAGTTGATGTCCACAAGTCATCAAAGGGCCAAGTTTGAAGACCCCTGCCTTAGAAGGACCAGGGGTGACCTAATAGCAGCCTTCCAGTATCTCAGGGGCTGCCCCAAAAAAGAGGGAGTCAATCTCTTCTCCAAAGCACCTGAAGGCAGGACAGGAAGCAATGGGATGGAAGCTCATCAAGGAGAGAAGCAACCTGGAACTTTCCTGACAGGGAGAACAATTAACCGGTGGAACTACTTGCCTCCAGGAGTTGTGGGTGCTCCATCACTGGACATTTTTAAGAAGAAACTGGACAGCCATTTATGTGAAATGGTTTGGGGTCTCCTGCTTGAGCAGGGGGTTGGACTAGAAGACCTCCAAGGTCCCTTCCAACGATTGTATTCACTAATCAGAGGAATTACCTGTCTCCAGGAGTTGTGGGGTGCTCCATCACTGGAGGGTTTTAAGAAGAGGCCGGACAGTTGCCCATCGGACTATCCTGTTCTCCAAAGCACCTGAGGATAGGGCAAGAAATCATGGGTGGAAGCTCATTAAAAAGAGATCTAATAAGGAGGAGTTTCTTGATTATTAATCAGTGGAACGGCTTGCCTCCAGAAGTTGTGGGTGCTCCAACACTGGAGTTTTTTTTTTTTTAAAAGACTGGACTGGACAGCCATCTGTCTGAAATGGTCTAGGGCAGGGGTAGGCAACCTTGGCTCTTTTATAACTGGTGGACTTCAACTCCCAGAATTCCTGAGCCAGCATGGGGGAGCTATGGCCCCTTCATGACTCATGGACTTCAATTCCCAGAATTCCTGAGCCAGCATGGGGGAACTATGGCCCCCTCATGACTGGTGGACTTCAACTCCCAGAATTCCTGAGCCAGCATGGGGGAACTATGGCCCCCTCATGACTCGTGGACTTCAATTCCCAGAATTCCTGAGCCAGCATGGGGGAACTATGGCCCCCTCATGACTCGTGGACTTCAACTCCCAAAATTCCTGAGCCAGCATGGGGGAGCTATGGCCCCCTCATGACTCGTGGACTTCAACTCCCAGAATTCCTGAGCCAGCATGGGGGAACTATGGCCCCCTCATGACTGGTGGACTTCAACTCCCAGAATTCCTGAGCCAGCATGGGGAAACTGTGGCCCCCTCATGACTCGTGGACTTCAACTCCCAGAATTCCTGAGCCAGCATGGGGGAACTATGGCCCCCTCATGACTGGTGGACTTCAACTCCCAGAATTCCTGAGCCAGCCACGCTGAGGGGAAAGGGAGAGGCTTCCAAGCTGAGCCGTGCTGGCTCAGGAATTCTGGGAGTTGAAGTCCACCAGTCATAAAAGAGCCAAGGTTGCCTACCTCTGGTATAGGGTCTCCTGCTTGAGCAAGGGGTTGGACTAGAAGACCTCCCAAGGTCCCTTCCAGCTCCGTTATTCTGCATTCTGCATCCTCGCCCACTCTTAGCAGAGTCCATCTCTCCTTCTGACAGCAAACATGCTTCCGTTTCACCCTTGTAACCCCCTCTGGGGCTCCCAAATTTCTCCACCAATTAATAGGGAAAAGATGCGGCAATCCACCGTAGCATCTCCTTGGCAGAACCAGTCACCCGTTGCCCCGTTCTGCATTCTTCTTTCCTTCCCTCCCGTCCTTCTGTGAAGTCACTGCTTCTCATTAAAAGCACCCTGCGTAGTCTCATCTCTCCAAACATCACATTCCGCTCACAGACTAATAGGTTCCAGTAAAATTGGGGAGGGATAATAATGTCCAGAATCAAACTGAACAGAGAGAAGAAGAAGAAAAAAGAGACAACGTGCCAGAAAGTGGGAGGGGAAGGAGGGGAGAGGAGAGGAGGGACCTAGAGCCATCTGGATATGCAGCTTCGGAAATTTAGAATAGAATAGAATAGAATAGAATAGAATAGAATAGAATAGAATAGAATAGAATAGAATAGAATAGAATAGATTGTAGATTAGTTTAGAATAGAGTAGAATAGATTGTAGATTAGAATAGAATAGAATAGAATAGAATAATTTAGAATAGAGTAGAGTAGAGTAGAATAGAGTAGAGTAGAGTAGAGTAGAGTAGAGTAGAGTAGAGTAGAGTAGAGTAGAGTAGAGTAGAGTAGAGTAGAGTAGAGTAGAGTAGAGTAGAGTAGAATAGAATAGAATAGAATAGAATAGAATAGAATAGAATAGAATAGAATAGAATAGAATAGATTGTAGATTGGAATAGAATAGAATAGAATAGAATAGAATAGAATAGAATAGAATAGAATAGAATAGAATAGAATAGAATAGAATAGAATAGAATAGAATGGAATGGAATGGAATGGAATGGAATGGAATGGAATGGAATAGAATAGAATAGAATAGAATAGAATAGAATAGAATAGAATAGAATAGAATAGAATAGA
Source organism: Bothrops alternatus (assembly GCA_034064705.1). NCBI lineage: Eukaryota > Metazoa > Chordata > Lepidosauria > Squamata > Viperidae > Bothrops > Bothrops alternatus. The sequence continues at coordinate 24,149 of JARGCV010001322.1, read as the reverse complement.
ATAGAATAGAATAGAATAGACCTTGGAGGTCATCTAGTCCAACCCACTGCTAAGGCAGGAAACCCTATACCATTATCGGACAAGTGACTGTCCATTATTAGTACCACTTTATGTTGTTGTTAGTTGCAAAGTCGTGTCCGACCCATCGCATCCCCATGGACAACGTTCCTCCAGGCCTTCCTGTCCTCTACTTTATAAAACCTTTATAAAAATATGCTTTATAAAAACACTTTATAAAACCTTAGTAAGGCCACACCTGGAATCCTGCCTCCAGTTTTGGTCACCACATTACAAAACATGTTGCGACTTTAGAAAAAGGGCAGAGAAGAGCAACAAAGATGGTTAAAGGCCCGGCAACAGCTATACCATAAGTGTGAAAAATGGTTATAACTCACTTTTTTTAGTGCTGCTGTAACCTCAAACCATAACTAAATGAATGTTTGTAAGTCAAGAATTATCTATAAGTCTTTTTTTTATAGCCATAATGTTATGCCGATGGATTGCTGTAACCTCCTGGCCCAATTCTTTATTTTTTATAAATATTTTCTAGTTTTACAGTCAAATACTTATCTAGGTCAGGGCTTTTCAACCAGTGGGACGGGTACCACCTGTGGTACATGGGCACCTGGCAGGTGGGATGCGACCATCCTAAAAAAGTGGTAGCGGGGGAGGGGAAGGAGCTGAACCGGTGGCAGCACCGCACAAACCTGAGCGAGAGACGGCTGGAGCTGCAGGGCTGTCAGGGCTCAGGGCTGTCAGGTGCTTCTTCAGGGCTGTCAGGGCTCAGCGGAAGCGCCAGGATCAGCGCCAGGCTCCAGCTGGAGTTCAGTGCTTATCCTGGTGCTTTTGCTGAGCCCTGAAGAAGCACCAATCAACTGGAAAGCAGCACTGATCCTGGCGCTTCTGCTGAGCCCTGAAGAAGCGCCAATCAGCTGGAAAGCGGCACTGATCCTGGCGCTTCTGCTGAGCCCTGAAGAAGCACCGATCAGCTGGAAAGCGGCACTGATCCTGGCGCTGCTGCTGAGCCCTGAAGAAGCACCTATCAGCTGGAAAGCGGCACTGATCCTGCCGCTTCTGCTGAGCCCTGAAGAAGCACCTATCAGCTGGAAAGCGGCACTGATCCTGGCGCTTCTGCTGAGCCCAGAAGAAGCGCCAATCAGCTGGAAAGCGGCACTGATCCTGGCGCTTCTGCTGAGCCCTGAAGAAGCACCTATCAGCTGGAAAGCGGCACTGATCCTGGCGCTTCTGCTGAGCCCAGAAGAAGCGCCGATCAGCTGGAATGTTGCAGCCTCTCCAGGGTCTTGTGATTTACATTCAGATGCTTGGCAACTGATTCATATTTAGGACGGCCAGAGTGTCCCAGGGTCATGTGAAATGACCAAAACCTGCTGCAACCACCCAGCAGACGGAGGGAATAAAAACCAAACACCCCCCCACCCCACTCCCGCTGCCAATCCTCAACAGAAATGCTCACAACCATGAAAACCTCGGACAGGAGGAAGAGCGCTGCCGGGCGGGCAGGCAGGGGTCTTGCTCGGCTGTGGCTTGGGGGGGGCACTTTTTCCAGTGCCATTGCAACTTCGAACAATCACTAAGTGAACTGTTGTAAGTCGAGGACTACCTGTACTTTATCATTTTTTTCCTTTTTTGGGGGGGTGTCATCAAGTTTTCGACCCCTTGCTAGGCGACGGGTGGTCCTCGGATGTTGCCATATCCTAAAAGTGTTACAATGGGTGAAAAGGGTGAAAATCCCTGATCTGGGTCCATTAGTAATTCAGTGGTCTATATTAACTTCTTCAATCTAGATCCAATATTACACTGTAAAGTATTTCCTGTCTTCATTGAATAGTCCCTATTTTCCCACACTAGGCAAATACAATTATTATTATTAGTAAATATACAATTGAATATCAACATCTTTGTTACATTTTTCTCATGGTATCAATAATGTCAGTTTAAGATATCTTTCCTAACCGAAACGTATCTTTTTTTTAATAAGTTTTTATTGAATACAAAAAAAGAGAAAAGGATTAAAAACATTGAACGTGGTGTGTTCCGTCAATATCCTGTTTTCGTTGTTTTGTTTTAATTTCCCATCAAAATGTCTCTATTGTTTATAATTTCAAAATAGGTTGTATTTGGGTAACCAAAAGCTTCCCTGATTCAAACATCTTAGCATTTTCCTGTTTCCCTTCTCATACCAAAATCTAATATTCTAATGACCAATCTTATCTTTCTCGTTATAATAATACTTCTGTTTTTGGCAATTATCTATTCTCCACCATATTCAAACATCTAATTAATAGTATAATATCCCATCCTCCAGGCCCAATTCTTGATGGAATAACCAAATGTTAAGAATTTTTAAACCTTTTGGGGAAGTTTATAGAGGCAGGATTTAGCAGACCCTTAGTGGGGAACAGTGTTCCTTACAATAGGGCAAATGCTGTGATGAAGACACAAATTTTTGAATCTGATTGACATGAGCTGTTTTTAGATGCTGCCGAATTCCTTTCATCTCAGATTGGTTTTTTTTTCCCTAAAAAAACAATAACACTATTTTCCTTTACAGGCAAAAGAACCCCCCAAAACCCAACCCATCACACTATTTTAAAAACAAACATAATAAAAACAGCCCTGTTGGTTACAGGCATGTCTTTGGAACTCTTGTGGAAAATGAAAGGACTCTTATGAATTCCAGAGGGTTTAGCAGAGAGATTTATTGCGCAGATTGAGAAGCATCAGCAACAAGCAATTCTGAACCCCGAGGACGGGTTCAGACTACAGTTTTATACTTTCCTTTTCTCAGGAACAAAGGAATACACATTCAAATACACATTGTAATTCTTTAGGTTCATTTCTCACGGGTATACAATGGAGAGCTTGCTACATACATTGTTTCCAAGTGCAATGCGCATTAGGTTAGTCACATTCTACTAACACAGCACTATTCCAGTAATTATGCAGACAAATCATTTTTCTAATAATGATTTGTTCATTATTCCACTTTAGAACCACAACATGCCTTTCTAAATCAGAAAGGTTAACAGAATACAACAGAATAACAGAGGTGGAAGGGACCTTGGAGGTCATCTAGTCCAACCCCCTGCTCAGGCAGGAAATCCTAGACCATTTCGGACAAATGGCTGTCTAGTCTCTTCTTAAAAACTTCCAGTGTTGGAGCATTCACAACTTCTGGAGGCAGGTTGTTCCACTGGTTAATTGTTCTCACTGTCAGGAAATTTCTCCTTAGTTCTAGGTTGCTTCTCTCCTTGATTAGTTTCCATCTGTTGCTCCCCTTGTCCTGCCTTCAGGTGCTTTGGAGAATAGCTTGACTCCCTCTTCTTTGGGGCAGCCCCTGAGATAGTGGAAACATTGCTATCGTGTCTCCCCTCGTCCTTCTCTTCATTAAACTAGACATACCCAATTCCAGCAACCACTTTATTATCTTTTAGCCTCCAGTCCCCTGATCATCTTCGTTGCTCTTCTCTGCCTTCTTTCTAGAGTCTCCACATCTTTTTTACATCATGGTGACCAAAACCGGATGCAGGATTCCAAGTTATTCATTGTGGAAAGAGGCAGGGCCCTCAGTAGCCCCTGTTCCAATCAAGTACAGACCAGACAGGACCAGATGCTGGTCTGTTCTGGTTTGTACTGGATAGGGCTGGGAGCTATCGATGCTGACCTTAGGTTAGGTTTCCACAGAGCACATAATTTGGTGGTGGATGGTGGTGGATTCATGCTGTAGGGCAGTGGTTTGCCAACCTGCACAGCTTGAAGATGGATGGGCGTCATCTCCCAGAATTCCCAGCCACCATAAATCGTGTGTCCTAATCGTGATTCATACCCAACGACTCAGGTCCTGGGGATGGAGGTGGTTGGAGACTACGGAGGTGATGTCCTCGGCCCTGGCAATTTGAAGATGGGTGGCTGAGAAACACCGATTTAAATTATTGCTTTGGCTACAGATCTGTGGGAAGGCAGCCCCCCTCCCCAGAGAAGGAAATATTAAAAGGGCAGGAAAATGTATTTCCTCAAAGGATCTTAAAGAGGCAGAAAAGCATGGCCAGTTTTTCTTCATAGCCCCAGTTCTCCCTCCCCCAAGCAGAAACCAGCTCTGTAGAAATGCAGATGTAAATAATCCATTCAGGAAGGTTATAGCTAGGACAGTGGTGGCGAACCTTTGAGAGACCGAGTGCCCAAATTGCAACCCAAAACCCACTTATGCATCGCTGGGTGCCATGGCCCGCTGGGTGGGCATGGCTTCTGCGGCCCGGATCTATGCCATCAGAGCGATTTCGCGCACCCCCCCCTCTGCGGCTGAGGCAGAGCGAGAGCGCAGGCGCATGTGGAGAGGTGGAGGGGAGCAGCCTGGCCCCGCCTCCCTCTGGGGCAGTGATGGTGAACCTTTTAGAGACCGAATGCCCCAAAACCACCCCCCTGTCCCCACTCCGCCCTGCCCACTTGGCCACCCACCCCTCCACGGCCTGCCACAGATCACCCAGGTAGCCCAGCAGCGCCATGGTGGGCACGCCCTCTGCCCATGCCCCTTAGCATCATCTGTGCATGACAGGCTGCAAGGGTGGAGTCTTGTCCCTGCTGCCCGGCTACCATGTCCCAGGCTGCGCTGCTTCACGTGGGCTGCGCCCGGGGGTGGCTCTCCTCTGGGGGGCTGCTAGTAAGGAGGGGGCCATGGGAGGAGGCGGGGCTGGGGCGACGGTACATGTGCCCACAGAGAGGGCTCCGAGTGCCGCCTTCTGGCATGCGTGCCATAGGTTTGCCATCACTGAGCTAGGAGATTAAGAAGACAAAGACACCTGAAATCTGCATACCTCACCCAAACTCTAAGAGTCATTAGCCCCAGCCCCAGGGAAGCAGGATATGACCTTTGGGACATAATAGGATTAACCCATCACCATCAGAATACCAGAAAAGCACACTCAGACTCAGGCCAAAGTTTATGCCACAGGAACAGGAAACAACTCCAAACAAAAGGCTCCAGAGGATATAAAAGCCCACTCCCTACATGTGCTCGGTCTCTCTTTTCTGCCAGAGCCATCTTCCTGTCTGGCTCTCCTCTTCAATAAACTGCAACCTTCTTTCTAAAGCAGTCGCTGTGTTGTTTATCCCCGGCTTGGACTGAACCATGATGAAGACTTTTCCTTCAACAGGACAAATAGAGAGCAAGTTGAGAGGGGCTGATTTTATCGCAGTTTTCAGGGAGATCCGCCTGGCTTGGCTTGCTGACCTCGGCATACGTTGCGCGGGGAGAGAGAGATCTGTCCTCTTGTCTCTGAAAGCTGATTCATATATTTGGGGGGGGGACCCTTTATGAGTGACAAGTCGTGCTAAATTCTCTGTCTTTCACCATGTAGTCTGTCAGTTTGAAAAAGGAAGGAAGGAAGGAAGGAAGGAAGGAAGGAAGGAAGGAAGGAAGGAAGGAAGGAAGGAAGGAAGGAAGGAAGGAAGGAAAAGCCTTCATCAGGAGGAGGAGGAGGAGGAGGAGGAGGAGGAGGAGGAGGAGGAAGAGGGTGATTGTGGAGTCCTTGGTGTTCACTGAACTGACCCAATTAGGTAGCACTCAATGCACTGGAGAACATCATCAGTGCACTAGGCAATGAAACACCTGCAAGAAAACCATTCTGTTCGGAGAGCAACAAGGACCCCACAGTCCTCCTCCTCCTCCTCCTCTCCCCAAACCCCCCTCCCTTCTAGCACTGATGATATTACCTAGCTGGGTAATTAAACATATTGTTGAAGGAAAAATCCTCATCGGGGTCCAGTCCAAGCCGGGAATAAACAACATGGCGACTGCTTTAACTATTAACTGCAACCTTCTTTCTAAAGCAGTCGCCATGTTGTTTATCCCCGGCTTGGACTGAACCACGATGAAGACTTTTCTTCCAAGCAGATATAAGGTCAACGTTTTCATTAATCTATGAAAACCGTAAGAATCAAAGTTAGCCAGATGGGGAATTCTGGGAGTTGAAGTCCATCCATCTTCAAGTTGTCCCAGTGGAGAAACACTGTCCTCACAAATGCATAAATGAACAGAATTTAGCAACAGGAGTTGGAAGGGGCCTTGCAGGTCTTCTAGTCCAATTCGATGCTCGGGCGACAGAATAATTAAAGAATTAAAAAATAAACGAAACAAACGCTCCGTCTGATTTAGGCCCACGTGCAAGGCCAGACTTTTCTTATGCTCTCTGTCGAATATCAGCAGCTTTCTGGGCTCCTGGCACGTGGTCCACACCTGTTTCCGTAGATCTCTCTGTGAAAACTTGCTAATCACGCTTATAATTTGACTTTCTCCAGGTTCTTAAAGCTGTTGCAGAGGTTTTTTTTTTTTTTCCTCGCTGCGAACGGGAGAGGAAATAGAACGGGCAGTGACCTCAACAGCCGAGAAAGCCAAAAAAGAAAAGGGAACAATAGAAACAATTTCCCCATCGCCTTAATTGGGTCGTTAAGGGCTCGTTTGGAAGAAGAGAGCTGCAAATTTTCCAGAACTAACAGCTGGCCTTCTCCAGTGTGTTAGCAATTAAAGAGATGCAGACTATTGACAGCCTCAAAGGATCTTGGGAAATGTAGTTCTAAGAGAAGAGCATTTCCATAGCTCAGGGTTGAAGTGTGGGGGGTCCTTGGTGCTCTCTGAGCTGTTTTCTGGCAGACGTCTCGTGACCCAACTAGGTAACATCATCAATGGGGAGGAGAAGGAGGAGGAGAAGGAGAAGGAGAAGGAGGAGGAGGAGGAGAAGGAGAAGGAGAAGGAGAAGGAGAAGGAGAAGGAGAAGGAGAAGGACTATGGGGTTCTGGATGCTCTCTAAGCTTGGTTATTTCTTGTGGACATTTCATGACCCAGCTAGGGAACATCATCAGAGCTAGAAGTGAATGGGGTTTGCGGAGGGAGGGAGGGAGGGAGGAGGAGGAGGAGGAGGAGGAGGAGGAGGAGGAGGAGAAGGAGAAGGAGAAGGACTATGGGGTTCTGGATGCTCTCTAAGCTTGGTTATTTCTTGTGGACATTTCATGACCCAGCTAGGGAACATCATCAGAGCTAGAAGGGAATGGGGTTTGCGGAGGGAGGGAGGAGGAGGAGGAGGAGGAGGAGGACGACGACGACGACGATGACGACAACGAAGACTGTGGGGTCCTTGGTTCTCTCTGAGCTTGGTTATTTCTTGTGGACATTTCATGACCCAACTAGGGAACATCATCACAGCTAGAAGGGAATGGGGCCATTTTTCACACTTAACGTCCGTCGCAGCATCGCCAGGGTCACGTGATCAAAATTCAGAGGCTTGGCAACTGGCGTGTACTTATGACGGTTGCAGGATTCCGGGAGGGTCACGTGACCCCCCTTTTGCGACCGTCTGACGAGCAAAGTCAACGGAGGAAGCCGGATTCACTTAACAACCCATGTGACTCACTTAACCACTGCTGTGATTCACTTAATAACCATGGCAAAACTTAACTCGTCTCACTTAAGAGCAGAAATTTTAGAGCTCAATGGTGGTCATAAGTTGAGGACGGCCTGACGTTGAGAGCCCACAGGTGGAAAAGTGCTCATTTTAGTATTTCTACTATTAAAAGATATTCTCCTGTGTAGCAAATAGTGTTGATCCCCAAGTAAACATGCTTTAATAATAAAGTTGGAAGGGACCTTGGAGGTCATCTAGTCTAACCCCCTGCTCAGGCAGGAAGCCCTATGCCATTTCAGACAAATGGCTGTCCAGTCTCTTCTTAAAAACTTCCAGTGTTGGAGCATTCACCGCTTCTGGAGGCAGGTGGTTCCACTGGTTAATTGTTCTCACTGTCAGGAAGCTTCTCCTTAGCTCTAGATCAGGGCTTTTCAACCTTTTCACCCATTGTACCACTTTCAGGATATGGCAACATCCGAGGACCACCAGTCGCCTAGCAAGGGGTCAAAAACTTGATGACCAAAAAAAAGGAAAAAAGTGATAAAGTACAGGTAGTCCTCGACTTACAACAGTTCACTTAGTGACTGTTCGAAGCTACAATGGCACTGAAAAAAGTGCTCCCCAAGCCACCGCCGAGCAAGACCCCTGCCTGCCCGCCCGGCGGCGTTCTTCCTCCTGTCCGAGGTTTTCATTGTTGTGAGCATTTCTGTTGAGGATTGGCAGCTGGGGTGGAGGGTGGGGGGTGTTTGGTTTTTATTCCCCCCCCCGTCTGCTGGGTGGTTGCAGCAGGTTTTGGTCCCTTCACATGACCCTGGGACACTGTGACCGTCATAAATATGAATCAGTTGCCAAGCCTCTGAATGTAAATCACAAGACCCTGGAGAGGCTGCAACATTCCAGCTGATCCGCACTTCTTCTGGGCTCAGCAGAAGCGCCAGGATCAGCGCTGCTTTCCAGCTGATCAGAGCTTCTTCAGGGCTCAGCAGAAGCGCCAGGATCAGCGCCGAGCTCCAGCTGGAGCCTGGCGCTGATCCTGGCACTTCCGCTCAGCCCTGATAGCCCCGAAGAAGCGCCGATCAGCTGGAAAGCGGCACTGATCCTGGCGCTTCCGCTGAGCCCTGACAGCCCTCCAGCTCCAACCGTCTCTCGCTCAGGCTTGTGCGGTGCTGCCACCGGTTCAGCTCATTCCCCTCCCCTGCTACAACTTTTCTAGGATGGTCGTGTCCCACCTGCCAGGTGCCCATGTACCACAGGTGGTACCCGTCCCACTGGTTGAAAAGCCCTGATCTAGTCCAAACCTCTGCTCAGGCAGGAGACCCTATGCCATTTCGGACAAATGGCTGTCTGGTCTCTTCTTAAGAAACCTCCAGTGTTGGAGCATTCACCGCTTCTGGAGGCAGGTGGTTCCACTGGTTAATTGTCCTCAATTGTCAGGAAGCTTCTCCTTAGTTCTAGGTTGCTTCTCTCCTTGATTCATTTCCATCTGTTGCTTGGAAATTCTTCTTTCTTCCTGTTGCAGCAACTTTGGAAATGCGAACGACATGAAGAGACATTTTATCACGCGGGGAGGACGTGCCAAAAAAAAAAAAAGAAAAAAGAAAAAAAGCTAAAAAGGCAAAATACACGCTTTGATAACAAGGGATTTTTCAAGATTAATGTTCAATTGAAGCCAGACCTTTTCCTTTTAGGACTAATGGATAATAAAGATTTAGAACAAAACAAACAAAAAAAAGAGACCAATGGAAGATTATTTCAAGATGAGTGTTGAGAATCTCTCACGTTAACAGCGTCGAGCAAAAATCCGTGCGCTTTTCTCGGCACACCACCCGGATGTGGTTTGGCCGCTCTAGATAGTCTTCAATTTACAATGCTTCATTTAGCGACCATTTGCAGTTACAATGGCACTGAAAAAAAACAAAAAAGACTCGGGCCCGGTCCTCGCACTTATGACCCGCACAGAATCCCCGGGGCGACGTGATCGAAATTTTTGGCGCTTGGAAACTGGCATGTACTTTGGACAGTTGCAGCATCCCTCACGCAAAGTAGCCAGCCAGCTTCTGACAAGCACAAGCAACGGGAGAAGCCAGATTTGCTCAACGGCCACGTGACTCACTTAACAACGGCGGAGGTCTGCTGAACAACAGCGGTTGAAAAATGTGGTCAAGTTGGGTGGGACTCGTTTAAGCGACGGAAATTCTGTGCTCCAATGTGATCGTAAGCGGAGGGTGAACTTTTAGGATGGTATTTTGACTTTGAAGACCTGCAGGGTCTTCCTGGTGGCCTCCCATCCCTTCACAACCAGAGTGAGCCACCTGCTGGGGCATTTCTGCAGAAGGGTGAACGGGTTTCCTTTGGGACAGACAATCCAGGTAGTCCTCAACATGCAAAAGTTCAATTAGCGGCCGTTTCAATTTACAGGGACTTAGGACCGTTTTTCACACTTAACGACTGTCGCAGCATCTCCAGGGTCACGTGATCAAAATTCAGCGGCTCAATAATTGGCATGTACGTACGACGGTTGCAGCGTCCCGGGGGGGTCACATGATTCCCCTTTATAACTTTCTGACAAGCAAAGACAACGGGGAAGCTGGATTCACTTAACAGCCGTGCGACTCACTTAACAACTGGAGTGATTCACTTAACAACTGTGGCAGGGAAGGTCATAAAACGGGGCAAAATCTCTCTTAACACCTGTCTTGCGTAGCAGTGGAAACTTGGGGCTCGGTTGCGGTGGTGCGTCGAGGACTCCCTGTATTTTATTGTGGCACGCGAAGGTGGCAGAAATCTCTGCAAAGGATGGGTAGGAAAAGGCCATTTTTTAAAAAAATCTTGCTTATTGTTGTCCCAAAGGCGTTTTTCCAAGAGGCAACTGGACTTTCTTGTTTTTTCTTTGAAGATGTTTCGCTTCTCGTCCAAGAAGCTTCTTCAGATTCTGACTGGATGGTGAGGAAGGGAAGGATTTGTACTCCTTGCAGACAATTGGTCATTTGCATTCTTTTGGAGAGTCGTTGAGGCAACTTGGAGGTTGACCTGTGTCCTCAGGGTCACCCGAGTGGTGCAAATGGGCGTGGAGCCTTCTTGGAACTGTTGAAAGGACCGCGTTGTAGAAGGCTCCACGCCCATTCGCACCACTCGGGTGACCCTGAGGACACGGATAAATTTCCAAGTGGCCTCAACGACTCTCCAAAAGAAGGCAAAGGACCAGCTGTCTGCAAGGAGTATAAATCCTTCCCTCCCCCACCATCCAGTGGACTTTCTTGTTTTTCTTTGAAAACCTCTTTGCTTCTCATCCCAGAAGCTTCTTCAGGTTCTGACTGGATGGTGGGGAAGGGAAGGATTTATACTCCTTGCAGACAGCCGGTCATTTGCATTCCTTTAAGACAGTCGTTGAGGCCACCTGGAGGCTTCCCTGTGTCCTCAGGGTCACCCGAGTGGTGCAAATGGGCGTGGAGCCTTCTTGGAACTGTTGAAAGGACCGCGTTGTAGAAGGCTCCACGCCCATTTGCACCACTCGGGTGACCCTGAGGATACTGGTAAACCTCCAGGTGGCCTCAATGACTCTCTAAACAGATGCAAATGACCGGCTGTCCACAAGGAGTATAAATCCTTCCCTTCCCCCACCATCCAGTCAGAACCTGAAGAAGCTTCTTGGGTGAGAAGCGAAACGCCTTCAAAGAAAAACAAGAAAGTCCAGTTGGCTCGTGAAAAAAGCATCTTTGGGGCAATCCTGGCCTGGATGACTGAGAATCTCCATCGACGCTTGCTTGCTTGCTTTGCTTGCTTGCTTATTTGTTTGTTTGTTTGTTTGTTTGTTTACTTATTTATTTATTATTTGGTTGGTTGGTTGTTGGTTAGTTAGTTAGTTAATCAATTAGTTAGTTAGTTAGTTAGTTTTGTTGGTTGGTTGGTTAGTTAGTTAGTTAGTTAATCAGTTAGTTAGTTAGTTAGTTAGTTAGTTAGTTAGTTAGTTAGTTAGTTAGTTAGTTAGTTAGTTTGGTTGGTTGGTTGGTTGGTTGGTTAGTTAGTTAGTTAGTTAATCAGTTAGTTAGTTAGTTAGTTTTGTTGGTTGGTTGGTTGGTTGGTTGGTTGGTTAGTTAGTTAGTTAGTTAGTTAGTTAGTTAGTTAGTTAGTTAGTTAGTTAGTTAGTTAGTTAGTTAGTTAGTTAGTTAGTTAGTTAGTTAGTTAGTTAGTTAGTTAGTTAGTTAGTTAGTTAGTTTCTATGGCCGCCCGTCTCTGGGCGATCGACACTTTGATGGCATTTTATCTCTATCCCAATTTTGTATTTTGTTTTATCCTTTCCATGGTATTTAATCCGTTCAGCTCTGAAGACAGGCAGTTCAGTTTCATCCCATTGAGCCAGGGCTCTACCTGACCTATTTCTAATTTAGAATAATGCATTTTTTTATTTTTTATTTTTTTATCAAACCAGTCAGTCCTGGAGGAGATCCACCCCGACTGCTCTTTAGAAGGCCGGATCCTGAAGTGGAAACTCAAGTCCTTTGGCCACCTAATGAGAAGGAAGGACTCCCTGGAGAAGAGCCAGATGCTGGGAAAGATGGAGGGCGAGAGAAGAAGGGGACAATGACAAAGAAGGAGGTGGCTGGATGGAGTCCCTGAAGCAGGAGGCGTGAGCTTCAATGGACTCCAGAAGATGGTAGAGGACAGGAAGGCCTGGAGGAATGTTGTCCGTGGGGTCGCGATGGGTCGGACACGACTTTGCAACTAACAACATTTTTTTTATTGGTTATTTATTTATTTGTCAAATTTACCAACTGCCCAGCTCTCTCTCTCTCCAAAGGATGGTTGCTGTAGCAGAGACAAAACTGAAGCGGACGATGAAGAAGATGCCAAATCTGTTGGGTGGGGCTCTTTTTACATCTCGGATGCCAAAAAAAAAAAGGGGGGCACACTTCAAAGAAAATAGGTTTGCAATGGAAACAGTGACGCGAAATCCTTTTTTTAAAAAAAATAAATAAAGTTTTTATTTTGACATTTGAAATAAAAAATAAAAATTCATTGGTTTCAGGTTTGCCTTCCCCAGTTATTTTCTGATCTAATGTGTCCAGCTGTCTTCAATCGCCTTCCTGTCCTTATTTATTTAGGTATTTGACGTTGTTTAACTTTTATAAGCAGCTCAAGATGGCAAGTGTACAAAAATATTCCTTCCTCCTCCTGTTTTCCCCGCAACAACCCTGTGGGGTGGGCTGACACAGAGGGACCAGCCCGAAGTCACCCAGCTGTCCTTCATGCCTAAGGCAGGACTAGAACTCACCGTCTCCTGGGGATTGGCCCAAAGTCACCCAGCCGGCTTCCAGGCCTAAGGTGGAACTAGAACTCACCGTCTCCTGGTGATTGGCTCAAAGTCACCCAGCTGGCTTTCATATCTAAGGCGGGACTAGAACTCAGCGTCTCCTGGTGATTGGCCCAAAGTCACCCAGCTGGCTTTCATGCCTAAGGCGGGACTAGAACTCACCGTCTCCTGAGGATTGGCTCAAAGTCACCCAGTTAGCTTTCATATCTAAGGCGGGACTAGAACTCAGCGTCTCCTGGTGATTGGCCCAAAGTCACCCAGTTAGCTTTCATATCTAAGGCGGGACTAGAACTCAGCGTCTCCTGGTGATTGGCCCAAAGTCACCCAGCTGGCTTTCATGCCTAAGGCGGGACTAGAACTCACCATCTCCTGGGGATTGGCCCAAAGTCACCCAGCTGGCTTTCATGCCTAAGGCGGGACTAGAACTCACCGTCTCCTGGTGATTGGCCCAAAGTCACCCAGCTGGCTTTCATATCTAAGGCGGGACTAGAACTCACCATCTCCCGGGGATTGGCCCAAAGTCACCCAGCTGGCTTCCAGGCCTAAGGCGGGACTAGAACTCACCGTCTCCTGGTGATTGGCTCAAAGTCACCCAGCCAGCTTTCATATCTAAGGTGGGACTAGAACTCAGCGTCTCCTGGTGATTGGCTCAAAGTCACCCAGCCAGCTTTCATATCTAAGATGGGACTAGAACTCACCATCTCCTGGGGATTGGCCAAAGTCACCAACCTGGCTTTCATGCCTAAAATGGGACTAGAACTCACCGTTTCCTGGGGATTGGCCCAAACTCACCCGGTTGACTTGGTTCAATTCTGCTTCTATTTTGATCTCACGCCGCTGCTTTTGTCTTGCTATTTTATTACTCTTCTAAAACCTTTGGAGCTGCCTTAAAATCAAAAGCAGCCTATTCCTATTTTATTTTATTTTTTAATTTTTTTTTACTGACCGAGAGATTAATTAAGTAATTGATACAGTGCCGTGCCTTTTTTTTTTTTTCCAAAGGTTTGAAATGCAGGCCATGTTCTCCGGGCATCAAAGGGAAACAACTCATGCTCCCTTCTGCTCCAAATAATTCTAATTTCTTCCTTAAGCCAGTTTTCAAGATTTCTTCTGGGCAGTTCACACAAGCAGCTTCCTTCTCCTGTTACACCAACTTGAGTCCTGCGGAATAAACAAGTTGATAGCTTCAAGGAAAGACAAATCCCTTTTTTATTTTTGCAGGGGGGGGGCAATGTTTTGTTGTTAAATCCACTGGTTTTGCTGGGTTCCCCCCCCCCCGTCGGAACTCTGCCACAAAGCTTTATGCAACTCCAATTTGCAAGACACCGACCCCCCCCCACTCAAAATGTTGGGGTTTTCTTGAAAATGCATCTTATCAAAAATATGTCCTTGAAAAGAACAGCAATGCAGATATAGGGGAAATATTTGTTCTAAAAAAAATAAAAAAAATAAAACCCTGCCTGGATTAAACTTACATAACAAATAAAAACATCAGGGGGAATGATGTTTAAAAAAAAAAAGGTTTTCAAGAGTTGGCGTAAACAACTAGGAAGATCACTAAGGGAAGGTTGTGTACCGTGTGTGAAGGAGAGCTGTGAACGAAAACAGATGCAGCTTTTTAAATGCGTCTTCCCCCCCCCCAAAAAAAAGCATCAGGAAAAGCTGATGGATGGGTTGCTACTGTTATATCAGAACAAATATTTATTTATTTTATTTAGTTATTAATTGGATTTCTATGCCGCCCTATTCCAGGAACTCAGGGCGGCTCACAACATAAGATAGAAATCTAACATTAAAATACTTTATAAGAAAAACCCCTTAATTAAAAAAATCAATCATCCAAACAAACATGCACACAAACATACACTGGCTAGGGGCAAGATGTTAACTGCCCCAGGCCTGTCGGCAAAGATGTGTCTTTAGCAATTTGCAAAATATCCCTTTGTGTTGATCTACAATTCCCTCACCCCTTGTTCTTGATCTTCGTGTAATCTGCCTGGCTCAGTTAGATACTCATGGCTAGAAATACAAGATGTCCCGTTCGGAAAAGCTATCCCCCAAAATTTATGGGATAGACAGAAGGAGAAGAAAGGAAAAAATCAGGAATTAAGGAACTGAATGAAAGGAGAAAGGGGGAAATTTAATTTAATTTTTTTGGGGGGGTTGGGTCCTTGGTGCTCTCTGAGCTTTGTTGTTTTCTTGCAGAAGTTTCATGACCCAGCTAGGGAACATCATCGGTTCTAGAAGGGAGGGAGTTTGCAGAGAGGAGGAGGAGGAGGAGGAGGAGGAGGAGGAGGAGGAGGAGGAGGAGGAGGAGGAGGAGGAGGAGGAGACAACAACAACTATGGGTTTTTCAGTGATCTCTGAGTTGGTTGGGTTTTTTGGTTGGGCCTGGCAGTGTTGGAGAGAGTGTGTTTCCCCCCCCTTGGTAGTCCCTTGATTAGGGCATTGTTTTCTGCTTGGCTGTTTGTCTGGTGCTAATCCATGTTTACCTGGGTTTCTCTGTGTAGTCCTTGGTGCTCTTTGAGTGTCGTTCTTTTCTTGAAGATGTTTCGTTACCCAACTAGGTATCATCATCGGTACTAGAAGGGAGTGGGGTTTGTGGAGAGGAGGAGGAGGAGGAGGAGGAGGAGATGGAGATGGAGATGGAGATGGAGATGGAAATGGAGATGGAGGAGGAAGAGGAGATGGAGATGGAGATGGAGATGGAGATGGAGATGGAGATGGAGATGGGGGAGGAAGAGGAGATGGAGATGGAGGAGGGGGAGGAGAAGGAAGGAGGAGGAGGAGGAGATGGAACAGATGGATATGGAGGAGGAGGAGATGGAGATGGAGGAGGAGGAGGAGGAGGAGGAGGAGGAGGAGAAAGGAGGATATGGAGATGGAGATGGAGGAGGAGAAGAAGGGAGGAGGAGGAGATGGAGATGGAGGAGGAGAAGATGAAGATGGAAGAGGGGGAGGAGGAGGAGATGGAAATGGAAATGGAAATGGAGGAGAAGTAGGAGATGGAGATGGAGGAGGGGGAGGAGAAGGAGAAGGAGAAGGGAGGAGGAGGAGGAGATGGAAGAGATGGAGATGGAGGAGGAGGAGATGGAGATGGAGGAGGAGAAGAAGGGAGGAGGAGATGGAGATAGAGATGGAGGAGGAGGAGGGTGGATGAGAAAGGAGGAGGAGGAGGAGATGGAGGAGGAGGAGATGGAGGAGGAGGAGATGGAGGAGGAGGAGGAGGAGGAGGAGGAGGAGATGGAGGAGGAGGAGGAGAAGGGAGGAGGAGATGGAAGAGATGGAGATGATGCTACCTAGGAAACAGTCGGAGAAGAGAGGCTGGAGCCCTCAGTGGCTTAACAATCAGAGGAAGAGAATGAGGAAGGACTCACCTTAATGTATCAGTCATCAAAAGTGGAGATGGGAAGTGTTGTACTTTCAGACTCACAAGACAAACCGTATTCAACCAGTCGTCCTCAATGGCACTACATCCACCTGGAGAGATGTAAGCCGTGGGGTACCACAAGGCTCCGTCTTAGGCCCAGGACTCTTTAATATCTTCACAAATGACTTAGAGGAGGGAACCGAATCCAATTTGCAGATGACACCAAGCTGGCAGAAGTAGCCAACACCCCAGAAGACAAACTCCAGATCCAAAAAGATCTTGACAAATTTAAACAGTGGGTCCTGTCCATCAAAAGGAGTTTCAGTGTGGAGAAAGGCAAAGTCTTACATTTAGGAAGGAAAAACCAAAGGCATAAAAGTACAGACTGGATGAGACCTGGCTCAAAAGCAGTAATTGTGAAAGGGACCTTGGAGTCCTAGCGGACGATCACTTGACCCTGAGCCAGCCGTGTGCAGCAGCAGCCAAAAAAGCTAACACAATCCTGGGTTGCATAAACAGAGGCATCGAATCAAGATCACGCAAAGTATTAGCACCGCTTTATAAAACCCTAGTGAGGCCACACCTGGAATCCTGCAGCCAATTTTGGTCACACTATCCCAAAAAAGATGTTGAGAGTTTGGAAAAAGTTCAGAGAAGAGCAACTAAGACGGTCAAAGGCCTGGAGACTAAAACATATGAAGAACAGCTGGAGGACTTGGGATTGGCTAGTCTAAAGAAAAGAAGAAACAGGGGAGACAGGATAGCAGGGTTCCAGTATCTGAGCGGCTGCCACAAAGAAGAGGGGGGTCACATTATTCTCCAAAGGACCAGAGGGAAGGACGAGAAACAACAGCTGGAAACTGATCAAAGAGAGAAACAACCTGGAATTAAGGAGAAACTTCCTGACAGTGAGGACAATCAACCAGTGGAACAGCCTGCCACCAGAAATTGTGGGTGCACCACCACTGGAGATTTTCAAGAAGAGACCAGACAGTTACTTGTCTGAGATGGTATAGGTTCTCCTGCTTGAGCAGAGGGCTGGACTAGATGACCTCCAAGGTCCCTTCCAGCTCTATTCTATTCTATTCTATTCTATTCTATTCTATTCTATTCTATTCTATTCTATTCTATTCTATTCTATTCTATTCTACAATCTATTCTATTCTGTTCTGTTCAGATTTTTTAAATGTAACCTTACACTAAAGTAAATTAGCTCTTCTAGGCCTGTTTCCTGTGTGGTTTACCTGGGAGGGCTATCACCCCACTAGGATAGAGAGGCTGGTACCCTCCAGGAAAAACAACAGAGCATTGTGGAAAACTTCAGAATTTTCATAGCTGGAAGTAACCACATTTATGATTAAAAAACAAAGTGATCATCGGGGGCTGGAGGCTAAAACATGCAAAGAACGGTTGCTGGAATTGGGTGTGTCTAGTTTAACGAAGAGAAGGATGAGGGAGAACAGGATAGCAGCCTTCCAGTATCTCAGGGGCTGCCCCAAAGAAGAGGGAGTCAAGCTATTTTCCAAAGCGCCTGAAGGCAGGACAAGAAGCAACGGGTGGAAACTCATCAAGGAGAGAAGCAACCTAGAGCTAAGGAGAAACTTCCTGACAGTGAGAACAATTAGCCAGTGGAACAACCTGCCTCCAGAAGCAGTGAATGCTCCAACACTGGAAGGTTTTAAGAAGAGACTGGACAGCCATTTGTCTGAAATGGTATAGGGTTTTCTGCCTGAGCAGGGGGTTGGACTAGATGACCTCCAAGGTCCCTTCCAACATTATTATTATTATAAACAACCTGCCTCCAGAAGCAGTGAATGCTCCAACACTGGAAGGTTTTTTTTTTAAATATAAAATTCTTTTATTAAAACAATCAACATTGAACATAAAAAAACAAATTGTGCAGCAATCATCATGGCACCTGATATACAATACTAGGTATTAGTCACTGAAAACGTCTGAATTAGTAAGCCTTTTTCCCACCCCTCGCCTCTAGCCTCAACTATACTCCTGTTACACTTTGTTTGATTGGTGTTTCTCTTATCTGGTTCCATATTAATGTGGTCAACATTAAACCAAAGATCCTATTGCTAAACAATCATCCTAGAACATAGTACACTGGGAGGTTTTAAGAAGAGACTGGGCAACCATTTGTCTGAAATGGTATAGGGTTTTCTGCCTGAGCAGGGGGTTGGACTAGATGACCTCCAAGGTCCCTTCCAACTCTATATTATGTTCTTCTATCATTATGACCTGCTGCATTCATCCAATCTTTTTCACCTTCCCCCCTGCACATATTCTGCTAAAATTGAGGTACAGGGTGGCGAGACCACCGCCTGATTTCTTTTAAACATCACTTCCTTTCTTGTTTCTCTCTCTCTCTCTCTCTCTCTCTCTCTCTCTCTTCTCTCTCTCTCTCTCTCTCTCTCTCTCTCTCTCTCTCTCTCTCTCTCTCTTTCTTTCTCTTTCTCTCTTTCTCTCTCTCTTTCTTTCTCTCTCTTTCTCTTTCTCTCTCTCTCTTTCTCTCTCATTCTCTTTCTCTTTCTCTTTCTCTCTCTCTTTCTCTCTTTCTCATTCTCTTTCTCTCTCTCTCTCTTTCTCTGTCTCTCTTTCTTTCTTTCTCTCTCTCTCTCTCTTTCTCTCTCTCTCTCTCTCTCTCTCTCTCTCTCTCTCTCCCTCCCTCCCTACCTCCCTCCCTCCCTCCCTCTCTCTCTCTCTCTCTCTCTCTCTCTCTCTCTCTCTCTCTCTCTCATGATGGTTTTACCTTGGTTTACAGAAGAAAATAAGATGCGTGCAATTTCGAGAAACCCAAACTGGGTAAACTGGGCATTTAAAATAGAAAAAAGAAAAGAAAAAAAAATAGAGGGTTGCAAAGATTGATGCGATGATTAGCCCGAGTATTTTGTTTCCTACAATATTACCTGGAGCAAAACCACATCAGCCTCTAGGAAAGGAAAACGGAAAGAAGGAATGTTTGCCTTACAATCACAAAAACCATGGCATTCTTTGCAAAGCGTGGTTTACACAATCCAAAAGATCAGGGAATTAAAAAAACAAACAAAAGACAAGTCAGGCCTTCACAGTTTACAAATCTGGTAGCTTGTATAAAAATATTGATAGGGGAGTTTTCGTTGCTTGCCATTCCAGTCATTGAATCGCCCTTGGGAGGCAAAGATAGGAGGTTAGGGAGGGAAGGACTGTAGGAAGTCAGCCCCCCCAGAGAAGGAAATATTAAAAGGGCAGAAAAATATATTTCTTCAAAGCATCTTAAAAAGGCAGAAAAGCATGTCCAGTTTTTCTTCATAGCCCCAGTTCTCCCTCCCCCAAGCAGAAACCAGCTCTGTAGAAATGCAGATATAAATAATCCAGGAAGTTTGGAGGCCCCCAGCTAGAAGATTAAGAAGACAAAGACACCTAAAATCTACATACCCCACCCAAATAGGATTAACCCACAGATACCAAAGGGCACACTCAGACTCAGGTCAAAGTTCATGCCACAGGAACAACTCCAAACAAAAGGCTCCAGAGAGTATAAAAACCCACTCCCTACATATGCTTTTCTCTCTTTTCTGCTAGAGCCATCTTTCTGTCTGGCTCTCCTCTTCAATAAACTGCAACCTTCTTTCTCAAGCAGTCACCGTGTTGTTTATTCCCGGCTTGGACTGAACCATGATGAAGACTTTTCCTTCAACAGGACAAATTCAGAGCAAGTTGAGAGGGGCTGATTTTATCGCAGTTTTCAGGGAGATCTGCCTGGCTTGGCTTGCTGACCTCGGCATACGTTGCGCGGGGAGAGAGAGAGATCTGTCCTTTTGTCTCTGAAAGCTGATTCATATATTTGGGGGGGGGACCCTTCATGAGTGACAAGTCGTGCTAAATTCTCTGGCTTTCACCATGTAGTCTGTCAGTTTGAAAAAGGAAGGAAGGAAGGAAGGAAGGAAGGAAGGAAGGAAGGAAGGAAGGAAGGAAGGAAGGAAGGAAAAGTCTTCATCAGGAGGAGGAGGAGGAGGAGGAGGAGGAAGAGGGTGATTGTGGACTCCTTGGTGTTCACTGAACTGACCCAATTCGGTAGCACTCAATGCACTGGAGAACATCATCAGTGCACTAGGCAATGAAACACCTGCAAGAAAACCATTATGTTCGGAGAGCAACAAGGACCCCACAGTCCTCCTTCTCCTCCTCCTCCTTTCCCCAAACCCCCCTCCCTTCTAGCACTGATGATATTACCTAGCTGGGTAATGAAACGTATTGTTGAAGGAAAAATCCTCATCGGGGTCCAGTCCAAGCTGGGAATAAACAACATGGAGACTGCTTTAGAAAGAAGGTTGCAGTTTATTGAAGAGGAGAGCCAGGCAGGAAGATGGCTCTGGAAGAAAACAGAGAAAAGCAAATGTAGGGAGCGGGTTTTTACACCCTCTGGAGCCTTTTCTTTGGGGTTGTTTCCTGTTCCTGTTTGAGGCTTTGTATTTCCTTGTCTTGTATTTTGACCTGAGTCTGAGTGTGCCCCTTTGGCAGTTGTGGGTTAATCCTATTATGTCCTGTCTTAGAGTTTGGGTGGGGTATGTAGATTTTAGGTGTCTTTGTCTTCCTAAGCTTCTAGCTGGGGCCTCCAACCTTCCTGCTGCTGCAAGAAGATGGCACAGACTGACTACAAGCAGCGGCATGACAAAGTAGCAACAATGGTGCATTGGAAGATCTGCAAGAAATATCATTTGCTTGCAAGCAAGAACTGGTGGGATCCTAAAATAGAGAAAGTCATAGAAAATGATGAAGTTAAAACTGCTCTGGGACTTCAGAATTCAAACAGACAAGCACCTGCCACATAACACCCCGGACTTAACAATTGTCGATAAGAAAGACAAAAAAGTCTGGATAGTGGACGTGGCAGTGCCTGGAGACAGTAGAATAGACGAGAAAGAACTGGAGAAGATAACAAAATACAAAGACCTACAAAGAAATAGAAAGACTGTGGCAAAAGCAATCAAGGGTGGTACTAATAGTCATAGGCGTCTTGGGTGCAATCCCAAAACAACTGGAGCACCACTTGAGCACCATCATCGGCATTGACAAATTCGCCATTAGTCAATTGCAAAAGGCAGCCTTACTAGGAACTGCCTCCATCCTGTGGTTATATCTGTAATACCATCAAACATCCACATCTGCCTGTCCTTGGGAAGGACTCGATAGGTGGACAAAAATGCCAAATCCAGTCTGAACATCTGGCTGACTGTGCGATGATCAATAATAATAATAAAGTTGGAAGGGACCTTGGAGGTCTTCTAGTCCAACTCCCTGCTCAGGCAGGAAAACCCTATACCATTTCAGACAAAGGGCTGTCAAGTCTCTTCTTAAAGACTTTCAGTGTTGGAGCACTCACAGCTTCTGGAGGCAGGTAGTTCCACTGGTTAATTGTTCTCACTGTCAGAAAATGTCTCCTTATTCTGTATCTTCTTTCTCTTTGATCCTCAACGTAGGTCTGTCCATTTCAGCACAGTCCAATATCAACAACAAAAACAACAACAACAACAACAACAACAATAATAATAATAATAATAATAATGTTGCTGCTTCTATCCTGCGGCAATATCTGTAATATCATCAAACACCCACATCTGCCTATCCCAGGTCGATAAGTAGACAAAAATGCCAAATCCAGTCTGAACATCTGGCTGACTGTGTGATGATCAATAATAGTAATAGTAATAGTAATAGTAATAGTAATAGTAATAGTAATAGTAATAGTAATAGTAATAGTAATAGTAATAGTAATAGTAATAGTAATAGTAATAGTAATAGTAATATAATAATAATAATACATTGACAGACTTTATCAACCAAGGCAAATAGGTGGGCGTGGAATGCTGCAAGTACATCAGTTGCTTGAAGAAGAAACAATGGCTTTGGAAGAATATCTGAAGGACAGTGATGAAGATGCACTGAAATTAGTATATCAGGAAGGCTTACTGACTACTGGAGAGACCAAACTGGCCTACAAGAAAGACCAAATGAAGAACAGAATAGAGGCATGGGAAGACAAAGCACTACATGGCCAGTACATTAAAAAAAAAAATAGCTGGGAAAGCAGATAATAACAAGACCTGGCAATGGCTAAGAGCAGGAAAATTGAAGAAAGAGACCGAGGGACTAATTCTGGCTGCACAAGACCCAGCCTTAAGGACAAATGCAAATAAAGTCAAAATTGAGAAGACAGCAACAGACAGTAAGTGCCGCCTATGCAAAGACGCTGAAGAAACAGGGGACCACCTGGTCAGCTGCTGCAAGAAGATCGCACAGACTGACTACAAGCAGCGGCATGACAAAGTAGCAACAGTGGTGCATTGGAAGATCTTCAAGAAATATCATTTGCCTGTAAGCAAGAACTGGTGGGATCATAAAATAGAGAAAGTAATAGAAAATGGTAAAATTAAACTGCTCTGAGACTTCAGAATTCAAACAGACAAGCACCTGCCACATAACACCCCAGACTTAACAATTGTCGATAAGAAAGACAAAAAAGTCTGGATAGTGGACGTGGCAGTGCCTGGAGACAGCAGAATAGAGGAGAAAGAACTGGAGAAGATTGCAAAATACAAAGACCTACAAATAGAAATAGAAAGACTGTGGCAAAGGCAAGCAAGGGTGGTACCAATAGTCATAGGCGCCTTGGGTGCAACCCCAAAACAACTGGAGCACCACTTGAAGACCATCATCGACATTGACAAATTCGCCATTAGTCAATTGCAAAAGGCGGCCTTGCTAGGAACGGCTTCCATCCTGCGACGAGATCTATAATACCATCAAACATCCACATCTGCCCATCCCAGGTCCTTGGGAAGGACTCGATAGGTAGACAAAATGCCAAATCCAGTCTGAACATCTGGATGACTGTGCGATGATCCACAATAATAATAATAATAATAATAATGATGATGATGATGATGATGATGATGATGATGATGATGACGACGACGATGATGGAAGGCACCTTGGAGGTCATCTAGTCCAACCCCCTTTGCTCTCTTTTCCTCTGCTCAGACTCTTCCTGCTGACTCAATTTGTCCACCAGAAAATAAATGGATTTATTTGCCTCCCTGTTTACAAGCCACCCCACCCCACCACTCACCCCACATAACAGGATAAGAGAGTCGGCAAAGCTATGGACCTCCAGATGGGCTTGGATCACAATTCTCGGCATCCCTCAGCAGGTCTGCTGGAATGTGGGGTTACACAACATCTGGAGGCTTAGCAAAACAAGCCTGCTCAAAGTGAAAGGAAAATAAAAGTGAAATTCTTCCCAGTAACTCTTAGAAAAATGTCCTCCTCCTCCTTCCCCCCCCCCCACTATCGCCACTGACCGACCAGAACGGGCCTTTAGTTAAACTCTTGTTGAAATGTCAACTCTTGCTGGCTGGCCGGTGGGTGTAAGCAGATGCTCAGCTGCTTAGGAGTAGTTTAAAAAAATATGAGCTCAATTTATATAAATGTGTAGTTATGTGTGTGTGTGTGTCTGTGTCTGTGTCTGTGTGTGTACTGTCTATGTATATCTGTACATATATTTCTAGTCCCGCCTTAGGCACGAAAGCCAGCTGGGTGACTTTGGGCCAATCACCAGGAGATGGTGAGTTCTAGTCCTGCCTTAGGCACGAAAGCCAGCTGGGTGATTTGGGGCCAATCACCAGGAGACAGTGAGTTCTAGTCCCGCCTTAGGCACGAAAGCCAGCTGGGTGATTTGGGGCCAATCACCAGGAGATGGTGAGTTCTAGTCCCGCCTTAGGCACGAAAACCAGCTGGGTGATTTGGGGCCAATCACCAGGAGATGGTGAGTTCTAGTCCCGCCTTAGGCACGAAAGCCACCTGGTGATTTGGGGCCAATCACCAGGAGATGGTGAGTTCTAGTCCCGCCTTAGGCACGAAAACCAGCTGGGTGATTTGGGGCCAATCACCAGGAGATGGTGAGTTCTAGTCCCGCCTTAGGCACGAAAGCCAGCTGGGTGACTTTGGGCCAATCACCAGGAGATGGTGAGTTCTAGTGCCCGCCTTAGGCACGAAAACCAGC
>JARGCV010001321.1:0-36137 GCA_034064705.1 Bothrops alternatus | reverse complement strand
ACCAAAGGAGAAAGCGCTTGGAGGAAATGCGAGAGATGTGTGAATGAGCCAAGCAGAAAGCGCATGGAGGAAATGCAAAAAAAGTCTGAGCCAAGCTGAAAGCGCTTGGAGGAAATGCGAGAGACGGGTGAATGAGCCAAGCAGAAAGCGCTTGGAGGAAATGCGAGAGACGGGTGAATGAGCCAAGCAGAAAGCGCTTGGAGGAAATGCGAGAGACGGATGAATGAGCCAAGCAGAAAGCGCTTGGAGGAAATGCGAGAGATAGGTGAATTAGCCAAGCAGAAAGCGCTTGAAGGAAATGCGAGAGAAGTATGAATGAGCGAAGCAGAAAGTGATTGGAGGAAATGCGAGAGAAATGTGAATGAGCCAAGAAGAAAGTCCTTGGAGGAAATGAGAGAGAAGGCTGAGCCAAGCAGAAAGCAATTGGAGGAAATGCGAGAGAAGGGTGAATGACCCAAGCAGAAAGCGCTTGAAAGAAGTGCGAGAGAAGGCTGAGCCAAGCAGAAAGTGCTTGGAGGAAATGCGAGAGAAGGCTGAATGAGCCAAGAAGAAAGCGCTTGGAAGAAATGCGAGAGAAGGCTGAGCCAAGCAGAAAGTGCTTGGAGGAAATGCGAAGAGAAGGCTGAATGAGGCAAGCAGAAAGCGCTTGGAGGAAATGCGAGAGAAGGCTGAATGAGCCAAGCAGAAAGCGCTTGAAGGAAATGTGAGAGAAGGGTGAATGAGCCAAGAAGAACGCGCTGGGAAGAAATGCGAGAGAAAGCTGAAGCAAGCAGAAAGTGCTTGGAGGAAATGCGAGAGAAGGCTGAACGAGGCAAGCAGAAAGCGCTTGGAGGAAATGCAAGAGATGTGTCAATGACCAAAGGAGAAAGCGCTTGGACGAAATGCAAAAAAAGGCTAACCCAAGCAGAAAACGCTTGGAAGAAATGCAAGAGAAGGGTGAATGGGCCAATAAGAAAGCCTTTGGAGGAAATACGGGAGAAGTGTGAATGACCAAGGACAAACCGCTTGGAGCAAATGTGAAAGAAGGGTGAATGACCCAAGCAGAAAGCGCATGGAGGAAATGTGAGAGACAGGTGAATGACCCAAGCAGAAAGCGCTTGGAAGAAGTGCGAGAGAAGGCTGAGCCAAGCAGAAAGTGCTTGGAGGAAATGCGAGAGAAGGCTGAATGTGCCAAGCAGAAAGCGCTTGGAGGAAATGCAAGAGAAGGGTGAATGACCCAAGCCGAAAGCGCTTGGAGGAAATGCGAGAGATGTGTGAATGAGCCAAGCAGAAAGCGCATGGAGGAAATGCAGAAAAAGTCTGAGCCAAGCTGAAAGCGCTTGGATGAAATGCGAGAGACGGGTGAATGAGCCAAGCAGAAAGCGCTTGGAGGAAATGCGAGAGACGGATGAATGAGCCAAGCAGAAAGCGCTTGGAGGAAATGTGAGAGATAGGTGAATTAGCCAAGCAGAAAGCGCTTGAAGGAAATGCGAGAGAAGTGTGAATGAGCGAAGCAGAAAGTGATTGGAGGAAATGCGAGAGAAATGTGAATGAGCCAAGAAGAAAGTCCTTGGAGGAAATGAGAGAGAAGGCTGAGCCAAGCAGAAAGCAATTGGAGGAAATGCGAGAGAAGTGTGAATGACCCAAGCAGAAAGCGCTTGAAAGAAGTGCGAGAGAAGGCTGAGCCAAGCAGAAAGTGCTTGGAGGAAATGCGAGAGAAGGCTAAATGAGCCAAGAAGAAAGCGCTTGGAAGAAATGCGAGAGAAGGCTGAGCCAAGCAGAAAGTGCTTGGAGGAAATGCGAGAGAAGGCTGAATGAGGCAAGCAGAAAGCGCTTGAAGGAAATGTGAGAGAAGGGTGAATGAGTCAAGAAGAAAGCGCTTGGAAGAAATGCGAGAGAAGGCTGAAGCGAGCAGAAAGTGCTTGGAGGAAATGCGAGAGAAGGCTGAATGAGGCAAGCAGAAAGCGCTTGGAGGAAATGCAAGAGATGTGTCAATGACCAAAGGAGAAAGCGCTTGGAGGAAATGTGAGAGAAGGGTGAATGAGCCAAGCAGAAAGCGCTTGGAGGAAATGCGAGAGATAGGTGAATTAGCCAAGCAGAAAGTGCATGGAGGAAATGCAAAAAAAGTCTGAGCCAAGCTGAAAGCGCTTGGAGGAAATGCAAGAGACGGGTGAAT
This sequence comes from Bothrops alternatus, assembly GCA_034064705.1. NCBI lineage: Eukaryota > Metazoa > Chordata > Lepidosauria > Squamata > Viperidae > Bothrops > Bothrops alternatus. The sequence continues at coordinate 33,982 of JARGCV010001321.1, read as the reverse complement.
GAGCCAAGCAGAAAGCGCTTGGAGGAAATGCGAGAGACGGATGAATGAGCCAAGCAGAAAGCGCTTGGAGGAAATGCGAGAGACGGATGAATGAGCCAAGCAGAAAGCGCTTGGAGGAAATGCGAGAGATAGGTGAATTAGCCAAGCAGAAAGCGCTTGAAGGAAATGCGAGAGAAGTGTGAATGAGCGAAGCAGAAAGTGATTGGAGGAAATGCGAGAGAAATGTGAATGAGCCAAGAAGAAAGTCCTTGGAGGAAATGAGAGAGAAGGCTGAGCCAAGCAGAAAGCAATTGGAGGAAATGCGAGAGAAGGGTGAATGACCCAAGCAGAAAGCGCTTGAAAGAAGTGCGAGAGAAGGCTGAGCCAAGCAGAAAGTGCTTGGAGGAAATGCGAGAGAAGGCTGAATGAGCCAAGAAGAAAGCGCTTGGAAGAAATGCGAGAGAAGGCTGAAGCAAGCAGAAAGTGCTTGGAGGAAATGCGAGAGAAGGCTGAATGAGGCAAGCAGAAAGCGCTTGAAGGAAATGTGAGAGAAGGGTGAATGAGCGAAGAAGAAAGCGCTTGGAAGAAATGCGAGAGAAGGCTGAAGCAAGCAGAAAGTGCTTGGAGGAAATGCGAGAGAAGGCTGAATGAGGCAAGCAGAAAGCGCTTGGAGGAAATGCGAGAGAAGGCTGAATGAGCCAAGCTGAAAGCGCTTAAAGGAAATGTGAGAGAAGGGTGAATGAGCCAAGAAGAAAGCGCTTGGAAGAAATGTGAGAGAATCCTGAGCGAAGCAGAAAATGCTCGGAGGAAATGCGAGAGAAGTGTGAATGAGCCAAGGAGAAAGCGCTTGGAGGAAATGTGAGAGAAGTGTGAATGAGCCAAGAAGAAAGCGCTTGGAAGAAATGCGAGAGAAGGCTGAGCGAAGCAGAAAGTGCTCGGAGGAAATGCGAGAGAAGTGTGAATGAGCCAAGGAGAAAGCGCTTGGAGGAAATGTGAGAGAAGTGTGAATGAGCCAAGAAGAAAGCGCTTGGAAGAAATGCGAGAGAAGGCTGAGCGAAGCAGAAAGTGCTCGTAGGAAATGCGAGAGAAGGCCGAATGAGCCCAGCAGAAAGCGCTTGGAGGAAATGCAAGAGATGTGTGAATGAGCCAAGGAGAAAGCGCATGGAGGACATGCAAGAAAAGACGAAGCCAAGCAGAAAGCGCTTGGAAGAAATGCGAGAGAAGGGTGAATGTACCAAGCTGAAAGCGCTTGGAGGAAATGCGAGAGATAGGTAAATTAGCCAAGCAGAAAGCGTTTGAAGGAAATGCGAGAGAAGTGTGAATGAGCGAAGCGGAAAGTGATTGGAGGAAATGCGAGAGAAATGTGAATGAGCCAACCAGAAAGTTCTTGGAGGAAATGTGAGAGAAGGCTGAGCCAAGCAGAAAGTGCTTGGAGGAAATGCGAGAGAAGGGTGAATGACCCAAGCAGAAAGCGCTTGGAAAAAGTGCGAGAGAAGGCTGACCCAAGCACAAAGTGCTTGGAGGTAATGTGATAGAAGGCTGAATGAGCCAAGCAGAAAGCGCTTGGAGGAAATGCGAGAGATGTGTGAATGAGCCAAGGAGAAAGTGCATGGAGGACATGCAAGAAAAGACGAAGCCAAGCAGAAAGTGCTTGGAAGAAATGCGAGAGAAGGGTGAATGAACCAAGCTGAAAGCGCTTGGAGGAAATGCGAGAGATAGGTAAATTAGCCAAGCAGAAAGCGTTTGAAGGAAATGCGAGAGAAGTGTGAATGAGCGAAGCGGAAAGTGATTGGAGGAAATGCGAGAGAAATGTGAATGAGCCAACCAGAAAGTCCTTGGAAGAAATGCGAGAGAAGGCTGAGCGAAGCAGAAAGTGCTCGGAGGAAATGCGAGAGAAGTGTGAATCAGCCAAGGAGAAAGCGCTTGGAGGAAATGTGAGAGAAGTGTGAATGAGCCAAGAAGAAAGCGCTTGGAAGAAATCCGAGAGAAGGCTGAGCGAAGCAGAAAGTGCTCGGAGGTAATGTGATAGAAGGCTGAATGAGCCAAGCAGAAAGCGCTTGGAGGAAATGCGAGAGATGTGTGAATGAGCCAAGCAGAAAGCGCATGGAGGAAATGCAAGAAAAGGCTGAACCAAGCTGAAAGTGCTTGGAGGAAATGCGAGAGACGGGTGAATGAGCCAAGCAGAAAGCGCTTGGAGGAAATGCGAGAGATAGGTGAATTAGCCAAGCAGAAAGCGTTTGAAGGAAATGCGAGAGAAGTGTGAATGAGTGAAGCAGAAAGTGATTGGAGGAAATGCGAGAGAAATGTGAATGAGCCAAGAAGAAAGTCCTTGGAGGAAATGAGAGAAAAGGCTGAGGCAAGCAGAAAGTGATTGGAGGAAATGCGAGAGAAATGTGAATGAGCCAAACAGAAAGCGCTTGGAGGAAATGCGAGAGAAGGCTGAGAATAGCAGAAAGTGCTTGAAGGAAATGCGAGAGAAGGCTGAATGAGCCAAGCAGAAAGCGCTTGAAGGAAATGTGAGAGAAGGGTGAATGAGCCAAGAAGAAAGCGCTTGGAGGAAATGCGAGAGAAGGCTGAGACAAGAAGAAAGCGCTTGGAGGAAATGCGAGAGAAGGCTGAGCGAAGCAGAAAGTCCTTGGAGGAAATGCGAGAGAAGTGTCAATGAGTTGAGGAAAAAGCGCTTGGAGGAAATGTGAGAGAAGGGTGAATGAGCCAAGCAGAAAGCGCTGGGAGGAAATGCGTTTTGATTCTTACTGGCAGCTCCTCCTTGGAATTGCTATCAAGTCTGGCTTCTGAAAGCACTCAAGCCCCAATAAATAAAAAGAGAAGGCGTACCAGCCCAAAGCAAAAAGAGGATGAAAGGGACATCCAACAGGACTTGGTAGTAGAAGTCCAAATGGACCATACAGTAGGCCAACTAGACAAGGAGAGGGAAATCCGGAGTACTTGCCCACCTGAAGAAATGTCAGTCTTAGAGCAAAAGAAGAGGCACACTGGAAATCAAGATAAAGAGGAGCAACAAAAAGTATGCAAGCGACGAGGAGAAATATCAAACTTCATAATAACTGTGTTTATATGGGAAACATAGTTAATATCGACCCAGATCCAAGGTCAAGTTGACATCAGGCATTCTTACCACCTAGCGAGAGAAGGCTGAATGAGCCAAGGAGAAAGCGCTTGGAGGAAATGCGAGAGAAGGCTGAATGAGCCAAGCAAAAAGCGCCTGGAGGAAATGCGAGAGAAGGCTTAGCCTAGAAAAAAGCCCCTGGAGGAAATGCGAAAGAAGGCTCAATGGGCCAAGCAGAAAGCGCTTGGAGGTAATGCGAGAGAAGGCTGAGCCAAGAAGGAAGCACTTGGAGGAAATACGAGAGAAGTGTGAATGACCCAAGAAGAAAGCGCATGGATGAAATACAAGAGAAGGCTGAGCCAAGCAGCAAGCACCAGGAGGAAATGGGAGACAAGGGATAATGAGCCAAGTAGAAAGCGCTTGGAGGAAATGCGAGAGAAGTGTCAATGAGTCCAGGAAAAAGCGCTTGGAGGAAATGTGAGAGAAGGGTGAATGAGCCAAACAGAAAGCGCATGGAAGAAATGCGAGAGAAGGGTGAATTAGCTAAGCAGAAAGCGCTTAAAGGAAATGCGAGAGAAGTGTGAATGAGCGAAGCAGAAAGTGATTGGAGGAAATGCGAGAGAAATGTGAATGAGCCAAGAAGAAAGTCTTTGGAGGAAATGAGAGAAAAGGCTGAGGCAAGCAGAAAGTGATTGGAGGAAATGCGAGAGAAGTGTGAATGAGCCAAGGAGAAAGCGCTTGGAGGAAATGTGAGAGAAGTGTGAATGAGCCAAGAAGAAAGCGCTTGGAAGAAATGCGAGAGAAGGCTGAGCGAAGCAGAAAGTGTCGGAGGAAATGCGAGAGAAGTGTGAATGAGCCAAGGAGAAAGCGCTTGGAGGAAATGTGAGAGAAGTGTGAATGAGCCAAGAAGAAAGCGCTTGGAAGAAATGCGAGAGAAGGCTGAGCGAAGCAGAAAGTGCTTGGAGGAAATGCGAGAGAAGGCCGAATGAGCCCAGCAGAAAGCGCTTGGAGGAAATGCAAGAGATGTGTGAATGAGCCAAGGAGAAAGCGCATGGAGGACATGCAAGAAAAGACTAAGCCAAGCAGAAAGCGCTTGGAAGAAATGCGAGAGAAGGGTGAATGAAACAAGCTGAAAGCGCTTGGAGGAAATGCGAGATACGGGTGAATGAGCCAAGCAGAAAGCGCTTGGAGGAAATGCGAGATACGGGTGAATGAGCCAAGCAGAAAGCGCTTGGAGGAAATGCGAGAGATGTGTGAATGAGCCAAGCAGAAAGCGCATGGAGGAAATGCAAGAAAAGGCTGAACCAAGCTGAAAGCGCTTGGTGGAAATGCGAGAGACGGGTGAATGAGCCAAGCAGAAAGTGCTTGGAGGAAATGCGAGAGATAGGTGAATTAGCCAAGCAGAAAGCGTTTGAAGGAAATGCGAGAGAAGTGTGAATGAGCGAAGCAGAAAGTGATTGGAGGAAATGCGAGAGAAATGTGAATGAGCCAAGCAGAAAGTCCTTGTAGGAAATGAGAGAGAAGGCTGAGCCAAGCAGAAAGCAATTGGAGGAAATGCGAGAGAAGGGTGAATGACCCAAGCAGAAAGCGCTTGGAAGAAGTGCGATAGAAGGCTGAGTTAAGCAGAAAGTGCTTGAAGGAAATGCGAGAGAAGGCTGAATGAGCCAAGCAGAAAGCGCTTGAAGGAAATGTGAGAGAAGGGTGAATGAGCCAAGAAGAAAGCGCTTGGAGGAAATGCGAGAGAAGGCTGAGACAAGCAGAAAGTCCTTGGAGGAAATGCGAGAGAAGTGTCAATGAGTTGAGGAAAAAGCGCTTGGAGGAAATGTGAGAGAAGGGTGAATGAGCCAAGCAGAAAGCGCTGGGAGGAAATGCGTTTTGATTCTTACTGGCAGCTCCTCCTTGGAATTGCTATCAAGTCTGGCTTCTGAAAGCACTCAAGCCCCAATAAATAAAAAGAGAAGGCGTACCAGCCCAAAACAAAAAGAGGATGAAAGGGACATCCAACAGGACTTGGTAGTAGAAGTCCAAATGGACCATACAGTAGGCCAACAAGACAAGGAGAGGGAAATCGGGAGTACTTGCCCACCTGAAGAAATGTCAGTCTTAGAGCAAAAGAAGAGGCACACTGGAAATCAAGATAAAGAGGAGCAACAAAAAGTATGCAAGCGACGAGGAGAAATATCAAACTTCATAATAACTGTGTTTATATGGGAAACATAGTTAATATCGACCCAGATCCAAGGTCAAGTTGACATCAGGCATTCTTACCACCTAGCGAGAGAAGGCTGAATGAGCCAAGGAGAAAGCGCTTGGAGGAAATGCGAGAGAAGGCTGAATGAGCCAAGCAAAAAGCGCCTGGAGGAAATGCGAGAGAAGGCTTAGCCTAGAAAAAAGCCCTTGGAGGAAATGCGAAAGAAGGCTCAATGGGCCAAGCAGAAAGCGCTTGGAGGTAATGCGAGAGAAGGCTGAGCCAAGAAGGAAGCACTTGGAGGAAATACGAGAGAAGTGTGAATGACCCAGGAAGAAAGCGAATGGATGAAATACAAGAGAAGGCTGAGCCAAGCAGCAAGCACCAGCAGGAAATGCGAGACAAGGGATAATGAGCCAAGTAGAAAGCGCTTGGAGGAAATGCGAGAGAAGGCTGAGACAAGCAGAAAGTCCTTGGAGGAAATGCGAGAGAAGTGTCAATGAGTCCAGGAAAAAGCGCTTGGAGGAAATGTGAGAGAAGGGTGAATGAGCCAAGCAGAAAGCGCATGGAAGAAATGCGAGAGAAAGGTGAATTAGCTAAGCAGAAAGCGCTTAAAGGAAATGCGAGAGAAGTGTGAATGAGCGAAGCAGAAAGTGATTGGAGGAAATGCGAGAGAAATGTGAATGAGCCAAGAAGAAAGCGCTTGGAAGAAATGCGAGAGAAGGCTGAGCGAAGCAGAAAGTGCTCGGAGGAAATGCGAGAGAAGTGTGAATGAGCCAAGGAGAAAGCGCTTGGAGGAAATGTGAGAGAAGTGTGAATGAGCCAAGAAGAAAGCGCTTGGAAGAAATGCGAGAGAAGGCTGAGCGAAGCAGAAAGTGCTCGGAGGAAATGCGAGAGAAGGCTGAATGAGCCCAGCAGAAAGAGCTTGGAGGAAATGCAAGAGATGTGTGAATGAGCCAAGGAGAAAGCGCATGGAGGACATGCAAGAAAAGACTAAGCCAAGGAGAAAGCGCTTGGAAGAAATGCGAGAGAAGGGTGAATGAGCCAAGCAAAAAGTCGTTTGAGAAAATGCGAAGAGAAGGCTGAATGAGCCAAGCAGAAAGTGCTTGGAGGAAATGCCAGAGAAATGTGAATGAGCCTAACCGAAAGTGCTTGGAGGAAATGCGAGAGAGGGATGAATCAGCCAAGCAGAAAGTGCTTGGAGGAAATGCGAGAGAAAATTGAATGACCCAAGGAGAAAGCACTTGGAGGAAATGCGAGACAAGTGTGAATGAGTGAAGCAGAAAGTGATTGGAGGAAATGTGACAGACAGGTGAATGAGCCAAGCAGAAAGCGCTTGAAGGAAATGCGAGAGAAGGGTGAATGAGCCAAGCAGAAAGCGCTTGGAGGAAATGAGAGAAAAGGCTGAGGCAAGCAGAAAGTGATTGGAGGAAATGTGAGAGAAGTGTGAATGAGCCAAGAAGAAAGCGCTTGGAAGAAATGCGAGAGAAGGCTGAGCGAAGCATAAAGTGCTCGGAGGAAATGCGAGAGAAGGCCGAATGAGCCCAGCAGAAAGCGCTTGGAGGAAATGCAAGAGATGTGTGAATGAGCCAAGGAGAAAGCGCATGGAGGACATGCAAGAAAAGACTAAGCCAAGCAGAAAGCGCTTGGAAGAAATGCGAGAGAAGGGTGAATGAACCAAGCTGAAAGCGCTTGGAGGAAATGCGAGATACGGGTGAATGAGCCAAGCAGAAAGCGCTTGGAGGAAATGCGAGAGATAGGTGAATTAGCCAAGCAGAAAGTCCTTGGAGGAAATGTGAGAGAAGGCTGAGCCAAGCAGAAAGTGCTTGGAGGAAATGCGATAGAAGGGTGAATGACCCAAGCAGAAAGCGCTTTGAAAAAGTGTGAGAGAAGGCTGACCCAAGCACAAAGTGCTTGGAGGTAATGTGATAGAAGGCTGAATGAGCCAAGCAGAAAGCGCTTGGAGGAAATGCGAGAGATGTGTGAATGAGCCAAGCAGAAAGCGCATGGAGGAAATGCAAGAAAAGGCTGAACCAAGCTGAAAGCACTTGGAGGAAATGCGAGAGACGGGTGAATGAGCCAAGCAGAAAGTGCTTGGAGGAAATGCGAGAGATAGGTGAATTAGCCAAGCAGAAAGCGTTTGAAGGAAATGCGAGAGAAGTGTGAATGAGCGAAGCAGAAAGTGATTGGAGGAAATGCGAGAGAAATGTGAATGAGCCAAGCAGAAAGTCCTTGTAGGAAATGAGAGAGAAGGCTGAGCCAAGCAGAAAGCAATTGGAGGAAATGCGAGAGAAGGGTGAATGACCCAAGCAGAAAGCACTTGGAAGAAGTGCGATAGAAGGCTGAGTTAAGCAGAAAGTGCTTGAAGGAAATGCGAGAGAAGGCTGAATGAGCCAAGAAGAAAGCGCTTGGAGGAAATGCGAGAGAAGGCTGAGACAAGCAGAAAGTCCTTGGAGGAAATGCGAGAGAAGTGTCAATGAGTTGAGGAAAAAGCGCTTGGAGGAAATGTGAGAGAAGGGTGAATGAGCCAAGCAGAAAGCGCTGGGAGGAAATGCGTTTTGATTCTTACTGGCAGCTCCTCCTTGGAATTGCTATCAAGTCTGGCTTCTGAAAGCACTCAAGCCCCAATAAATAAAAAGAGAAGGCGTACCAGCCCAAAACAAAAAGAGGATGAAAGGGACATCCAACAGGACCTGGTAGTAGAGGTCCAAATGGACCATACAGTAGGCCAACTAGACAAGGAGAGGGAAATCCGGAGTACTTGCCCACCTGAAGAAATGTCAGTCTTAGAGCAAAAGAAGAGGCACACTGGAAATCAAGATAAAGAGGAGCAACAAAAAGTATGCAAGCGACGAGGAGAAATATCAAACTTCATAATAACTGTGTTTATATGGGAAACATAGTTAATATCGACCCAGATCCAAGGTCAAGTTGACATCAGGCATTCTTACCACCTAGCGAGAGAAGGCTGAATGAGCCAAGGAGAAAGCGCTTGGAGGAAATGCGAGAGAAGGCTGAGCGAAGCAGAAAGTGCTTGGAGGAAATACGAGAGAACTGTGAATGAGCAAAGGAGAAAGTGCTTGAAGGGAAGGTGAGAGAAGGCTGAATGAGCCAAGGAGAAACCGCTTGGAGGAAATTTGAGAGAAGTGTGAATGAGCCAAGCAGAAAGCACTTGGAGGAAATGTGAGAGAAGTGTGAATGACCAAAGCAGAAAGAACTTGGAAGAAATGCGAGAGAGGGATGAATCAGCCAAGCAGAAAGTGCTTGGAGGAAATGGGAGAGAAGTCTGAGACAAGCAGCAAGTGCTTGGAGGAAATACGAGAGAACTGTGAATAAGCAAGGAAGAAAGTGCTTGAATGGGCCACTAAGAAAGCGCTTGGAGGTAATGTGACAGAAGGGTGAATGAGCCAAGCAGAAAGGGCATGGAGGAAATGTGAGAGAAGGCTGAGCGAAGCAGAAAGTGCTCGGAGGAAATGTGAGAGAAGTGTGAATGAGCCAAGGAGAAAGCGCTTGGAGGAAATGTGAGAGAAGTGTGAATGAGCCAAGAAGAAAGCGCTTGGAAGAAATGCGAGAGAAGGCTGAGCGAAGCAGAAAGTGCTCGGAGGAAATGCGAGAGAAGGCCGAATGAGCCCAGCAGAAAGCGCTTGGAGGAAATGCAAGAGATGTGTGAATGAGCCAAGGAGAAAGCGCATGGCGGACATGCAAGAAAAGACTAAGCCAAGCAGAAAGCACTTGGAAGAAATGTGAGAGAAGGGTGAATGAACCAAGGAGAAAGCGCTTGGAAGAAATGCGAGAGAAGGCTGAATGAGCCAAGCAGAAAGTGCTTGGAGGAAATGCGAGAGAAATGTGAATGAGCCTAACCGAAAGTGCTTGGAGGAAATGCGAGAGAGGGATGAATCAGCCAAGCAGAAAGTGCTTGGTGGAAATGGGAGAGAAGTCTGAAAGAAGCAGCAAGTGCTTGGAGGAAATACGAGAGAACTGTGAATGAGCAAGGGAGAAAGTGCTTGAAGGGAAGGTGAGAGAAGGCTGAATGAGCCAAGCAGAAAGTGCTTGGAGGAAATGCGAGAGAAATGTGAATGAGCCTAACCGAAAGTGCTTGGAGGAAATGCGAGAGAGGGATGAATCAGCCAAGCAGAAAGTGCTTGGTGGAAATGGGAGAGAAGTCTGAGAGAAGCAGCAAGTGCTTGGAGGAAATACGAGAGAACTGTGAATGAGCAAGGGAGAAAGTGCTTGAAGGGAAGGTGAGAGAAGGCTGAATGAGCCAAGGAGAAACCGCTTGGAGGAAATTTGAGAGAAGTGTGAATGAGCCAAGCAGACAGCACTTGGAGGAAATGTGAGAGAAGTGTGAATTACCCAAGCAGAAAGAACTTGGAAGAAATGCGAGAGAAGGCTGAATGAGCCAAGCAGAAAGCATTTGGAGGAAATGCGAGAGAAATGTGAATGAGCCTAACCGAAAGTGCTTTGAGGAAATGCGAGAGAGGGATTAATCAGCCAAGCAGAAAGTGCTTGGAGGAAATGGGAGAGAAGTCTGAGACAAGCAGCAAGTGCTTGGAGGAAATACGAGAGAACTGTGAATAAGCAAGGAAGAAAGTGCTTGAATGGGCCACTAAGAAAGCGCTTGGAGGTAATGTGACAGAAGGGTGAATGAGCCAAGCAGAAAGGGCATGGAGGAAATGTGAGAGAAGGCTGAGCCAAGGAGAAACCACTTGGAGGAAATGTGAGAGAAGTGTGAATGAGCCAAGGAGAAAGAACCTGGAAGAAATGCGAGAGAAGGCTGAATGAGCCAAGCAGAAAGCGTTTGGAGGAAATCTGAGAGAAATGTGAATGAGCCAAAAAGGAAGCGCTTGGAGGAAATGCGAGAGAAGGATGAATGACCCAAGCAGAAAGCGCTTGGAAAAAGTGCGAGAGAAGGCTGAGCCAAGCAGAAAGTGCTTGGAGGTAATGCGATAGAAGGCTGAATGGGCCAAGCAGAAAGCGCATGGAGGAAATGTGAGAGACAGGTGAATGAGCCAAGCAGAAAGCGCTTGAAGGAAATGCGAGAGAAGTGTGAATGAGCCAAGCAGAAAGTCCTTGGAGGAAATGAGAGAGAAGGCTGAGCCAAGCAGAAAGCAATTGGAGGAAATGCGAGAGAAGGGTGAATGAGCCAAGCAGAAAGCGCTTGGAAGAAGTGGGAGAGAAGGCTGAGCCAAGCAGAAAGTGCTTGGAGGAAATGCGAGAGAAGGCTGAATGAGCCAAGCAGAAAGCGCTTGAAGGAAATGTGAGAGAAGGGTGAATGAGGCAAGAAGAAAGTGCTTGGAAGAAATGCGAGAGAAAGCTGAATGAGGCAAGGAGAAAGCGCTTGGAGGAAATGCAAGAGATGTGTCAATGACCAAAGGAGAAAGCGCTTGGACGAAATGCAAAAAAAGGCTAACCCAAGCAGAAAACGCTTGGAAGAAATGCGAGAGAAGGGTGAATGACCAAGGACAAACCGCTTGGAGCAAATGTGAAAGAAGGGTGAATGACCCAAGCAGAAAGCGCATGGAGGAAATGTGAGAGATGTGTGAATGAGCCAAGCAGAAAGCGCATGGAGGAAATGCAAAAAAAGGCTGAGCCAAGCTGAAAGCGCTTAGAGGAAATGCGAGAGACGGGTGAATGAGCCAAGCAGAAAGCGCTTGGAGGAAATGCGAGAGACGGATGAATGAGCCAAGCAGAAAGCGCTTGGAGGAAATGCGAGAGACGGATGAATGAGCCAAGCAGAAAGCGCTTGGAGGAAATGCGAGAGATAGGTGAATTAGCCAAGCAGAAAGCGCTTGAAGGAAATGCGAGAGAAATGTGAATGAGCCAAGAAGAAAGTCCTTGGAGGAAATGCAAAAAAAGGCTGAGCCAAGCTGAAAGCGCTTGGAGGAAATGCGAGAGACGGGTGAATGAGCCAAGCAGAAAGCGCTTGGAGGAAATGCGAGAGACGGATGAATGAGCCAAGCAGAAAGCGCTTGGAAGAAGTGCGAGAGAAGGCTGAGCCAAGCAGAAAGTGCTTGGAGGAAATGCGAGCGAAGGCTGAATGAGCCAAGGAGAAAGCGCTTGAAGGAAATGTGAGAGAAGGGTGAATGAGCCAAGGAGAAAGCGCTTGGAGGAAATGAGAGAGAAGGCTGAGCCAAGCAGAAAGCGATTGGAGGAAATGCGGGAGAAGGGTGAATGACCCAAGCAGAAAGCGCTTGGAGGAAATGCGAGAGACGGATGAATGAGCCAAGCAGAAAGCGCTTGGAGGAAATGCAAGAGATAGGTGAATTAGCCAAGCAGAAAGCGCATGGAGGAAATGCAAAAAAAGACTGAGCCAAGCACAAAGCGCTTGAAGGAAATGCGAGAGACGGGTGAATGAGCCAAGCAGAAAGCGCTTGGAGGAAATGCGAGAGACGGATGAATGAGCCAAGCAGAAAGCGCTTGAAGGAAATGAGAGAGAAATGTGAATGAGCCAAGAAGAAAGTCCTTGGAGGAAATGCAAAAAAAGGCTGAGCCAAGCTGAAAGCGCTTGGAGGAAATGAGAGAGACGGGTGAATGAGCCAAGCAGAAAGCGCTTGGAGGAAATGGAAGAGATGTGTCAATGACCAAAGGAGAAAGCGCTTGGACGAAATGCAAAAAAAGGCTAACCCAAGCAGAAAACGCTTGGAAGAAATGCGAGAGATAGGTGAATTAGCCAAGCAGAAAGCGCTTGAAGGAAATGAGAGAGAAATGTGAATGAGCCAAGAAGAAAGTCCTTGGAGGAAATGCAAAAAAAGGCTGAGCCAAGCTGAAAGCGCTTGGAGGAAATGAGAGAGACGGGTGAATGAGCCAAGCAGAAAGCGCTTGGAGGAAATGCGAGAGACGGATGAATGAGCCAAGCAGAAAGCGCTTGGAAGAAGTGCGAGAGAAGGCTGAATGAGGCAAGGAGAAAGCGCTTGGAGGAAATGGAAGAGATGTGTCAATGACCAAAGGAGAAAGCGCTTGGACGAAATGCAAAAAAAGGCTAACCCAAGCAGAAAACGCTTGGAAGAAATGTGAGAGAAGGGTGAATGGGCCAATAAGAAAGCGCTTGGAGGAAATACGAGAAAAGTGTGAATGACCAAGGACAAACCGCTTGGAGCAAATGTGAAAGAAGGGTGAATGACCCAACCAGAAAGCGCATGGAGGAAATGTGAGAGACAGGTGAATGAGCCAAGCAGAAAGCGCTTGAAGGAAATGCGAGAGAAGTGTGAATGAGCCAAGCAGAAAGCGCTTGGAGGAAATGGAAGAGATAGGTGAATTAGCCAAGCAGAAAGCGCATGGAGGAAATGCAAAAAAAGACTGAGCCAAGCAGAAAGCGCTTGAAGGAAATGCGAGAGACGGGTGAATGAGCCAAGCAGAAAGCGCTTGGAGGAAATGCGAGAGACGGATGAATGAGCCAAGCAGAAAGCGCTTGGAGGAAATGCGAGAGATAGGTGAATTAGCCAAGCAGAAAGCGCTTGAAGGAAATGAGAGAGAAATGTGAATGAGCCAAGAAGAAAGTCCTTGGAGGAAATGCAAAAAAAGGCTGAGCCAAGCTGAAAGCGCTTGGAGGAAATGTAAGAGATGTGTCAATGACCAAAGGAGAAAGCGCTTGGACGAAATGCAAAAAAAGGCTAACCCAAGCAGAAAACGCTTGGAAGAAATGCGAGAGAAGGGTGAATGGGCCAATACGAAAGCGCTTGGAGGAAATACGAGAGAAGTGTGAATGACCAAGGACAAACCGCTTGGAGCAAATGTGAAAGAAGGGTGAATGACCCAAGCAGAAAGCGCATGGAGGAAATGTGAGAGACAGGTGAATGAGCCAAGCAGAAAGCGCTTGAAGGAAATGCGAGAGAAGTGTGAATGAGCCAAGCAGAAAGTCCTTGGAGGAAATGAGAGAGAAGGCTGAGCCAAGCAGAAAGCGATTGGAGGAAATGCGAGAGAAGGGTGAATGACCCAAGCAGAAAGCGCTTGGAGGAAATGCGAGAGACGGATGAATGAGCCAAGCAGAAAGCGCTTGGAGGAAATGCAAGAGATAGGTGAATTAGCCAAGCAGAAAGCGCATGGAGGAAATGCAAAAAAAGACTGAGCCAAGCAGAAAGCGCTTGAAGGAAATGCGAGAGACGGGTGAATGAGCCAAGCAGAAAGTGCTTGGAGGAAATGCGAGAGACGGATGAATGAGCCAAGCAGAAAGCGCTTGGAGGAAATGCGAGAGATAGGTGAATTAGCCAAGCAGAAAGCGCTTGAAGGAAATGAGAGAGAAATGTGAATGAGCCAAGAAGAAAGTCCTTGGAGGAAATGCAAAAAAAGGCTGAGCCAAGCTGAAAGCGCTTGGAGGAAATGCGAGAGACGGGTGAATGAGCCAAGCAGAAAGTGCTTGGAGGAAATGCGAGAGAAGGCTGAATGAGCCAAGCAGAAAGCGCTTGAAGGAAATGTGAGAGAAGGGTGAATGAGCCAAGAAGAAAGCGCTTGGAAGAAATGCGAGAGAAAGCTGAATGAGGCAAGGAGAAAGCGCTTGGAGGAAATGCAAGAGATGTGTCAATGTCCAAAGGAGAAAGCGCTTGGACGAAATGCAAAAAAAGGCTAACCCAAGCAGAAAACGCTTGGAAGAAATGCGAGAGAAGGGTGAATGGGCCAATAAGAAAGCGCTTGGAGGAAATACGAGAGAAGTGTGAATGACCAAGGACAAACCACTTGGAGCAAATGTGAAAGAAGGGTGAATGACCCAAGGAGAAAGCGCATGGAGGAAATGTGAGAGACAGGTGAATGAGCCAAGCAGAAAGCGCTTGAAGGAAATGCGAGAGAAGTGTGAATGAGCCAAGCAGAAAGCGCTTGGAGGAAATGGAAGAGATAGGTGAATTAGCCAAGCAGAAAGCGCATGGAGGAAATGCAAAAAAAGACTGAGCCAAACAGAAAGCAATTGGAGGAAATGCGAGAGAAGGGTGAATGACCCAAGCAGAAAGAGCTTGGAAGAAGTGCTAGAGAAGGCTGAGCCAAGCAGAAAGTGATTGGAGGTAATGCGATAGAAGGCTGAATGAGCCAAGCAGAAAGCGCTTGGAGGAAATGCGAGAGATGTGTGAATGAGCCAAGCAGAAAGCGCATGGAGGAAATGCAAAAAAAGGCTGAGCCAAGCTGAAAGCGCTTAGAGGAAATGCGAGAGACGGGTGAATGAGCCAAGCAGAAAGCGCTTGGAGGAAATGTGAGAGATGGATGAACGAGCCAAGCAGAAAGCGCTTGGAGGAAATGCGAGAGATAGGTGAATTAGCCAAGCAGAAAGCGCTGGAAGGAAATGCGAGAGAAGTGTGAATGAGCGAAACAGAAAGTGATTGGAGGAAATGCGAGAGAAATGTGAATGAGCCACGAAGAAAGTCCTTGGAGGAAATGAGAGAAAAGGCTGAGCCAAGCAGAAAGTGCTTGGAGGAAATGCGAGAGAAGGCTGAATGAGCCAAGAAGAAAGCACTTGGAAGAAATGCGAGAGAAAGCTGAAGCAAGCAGAAAGCGCTTGGAGGAAATGCAAGAGATGTGTCAATGACCAAAGGAGAAAGCGCTTGGGCGAAATGCAAAAAAAGGCTAACCCAAGCAGAAAATGTGAGAGACAGGTGAATGAGCCAACCAGAATGCGCTTGAAGGAAATGCGAGAGAAGTGTGAATGAGCCAAGCAGAAAGTCCTTGGAGGAAATGAGAGAGAAGGCTGAGCCAAGTAGAAAGCAATTGGAGGAAATGCGAGAGAAGGGTGAATGACCCAAGCAGAAAGCGCTTGAAAGAAGTGCGAGAGAAGGCTGAGCCAAGCAGAAAGTGCTTGGAGGAAATGCGAGAGAAGGCTGAATGAGCCAAGAAGAAAGCGCTTGGAAGAAATGCGAGAGAAGGCTGAGCCAAGCAGAAAGTGTTTGGAGGAAATGCGAGAGAAGGCTGAATGAGGCAAGCAGAAAGCGCTTGAAGGAAATGTGAGAGAAGGGTGAATGAGCCAAGAAGAAAGCGCTTGGAAGAAATGCGAGAGAAGGCTGAAGCAAGCAGAAAGTGCTTGGAGGAAACGCGAGAGAAGGCTGAATGAGGCAAGCAGAAAGCGCTTGGAGGAAATGCAAGAGATGTGTCAATGACCCAAGGAGAAAGCGCTTGGACGAAATGCAAAAGAGTCTAACCCAAGCAGAAAACGCTTGGAAGAAATGCGAGAGAAGGGTGAATGGGCCAATAAGAAAGCGCTTGGAGGAAATACGAGAGATAGGTGAATTAGCCAAGCAGAAAGCGCTTGAAGGAAATGCGAGAGAAATGTGAATGAGCCAAGAAGAAAGTCCTTGGAGGAAATGAGAGAGAAGGCTGAGCCAAGCAGAAAGCAATTGGAGGAAATGCGAGAGAAGGGTGAATGACCCAAGCAGAAAGCGCTTGAAAGAAGTGCGAGAGAAGGCTGAGCCAAGCAGAAAGTGCTTGGAGGAAATGCGAGAGAAGGCTGAATGAGGCAAGCAGAAAGCGCTTGAAGGAAATGTGAGAGAAGGGTGAATGAGCCAAGAAGAAAGCGCTTGGAAGAAATGCGAGAGAAGGCTGAAGCAAGCAGAAAGTGCTTGGAGGAAACGCGAGAAAAGGCTGAATGAGGCAAGCAGAAAGCGCTTGGAGGAAATGCAAGAGAAGGCTGAATGAGGCAAGCAGAAAGCGCTTGAAGGAAATGTGAGAGAAGGGTGAATGAGCCAAGAAGAAAGCGCTTGGAAGAAATGCGAGAGAAGGCTGAAGCAAGAAGAAAGTGCTTGGAGGAAACGCGAGAAAAGGCTGAATGAGGCAAGCAGAAAGCGCTTGGAGGAAATGCAACAGATGTGTCAATGACCCAAGGAGAAAGTGCTTGGACGAAATGCAAAAGAGTCTAACCCAAGCAGAAAACGCTTGGAAGAAATGCGAGAGAAGGGTGAATGGGCCAATAAGAAAGCACTTGGAGGAAATACGAGAGAAGAGTGAATGACCAAGGACAAACCGCTTGGAGCAAATGTGAAAGAAGGGTGAATGACCCAAGCAGAAAGCGCATGGAGGAAATGTGAGAGACAGGTGAATGAGCCAAGCAGAAAGCGCTTGAAGGAAATGCGAGAGAAGGCTGAGCCAAGCAGAAAGCGACTGGAGGAAATGCGAGAGAAGGGTGAATGACCCAAGCAGAAAGCACTTGGAGGAAATGCGAGAGAAGTGTGAATGAGCGAAGCAGAAAGTGATTGGAGGAAATGAGAGAGAAATGTGAATGAGCCAAGAAGAAAGTCCTTGGAGGAAATGAGAGAGAAGGCTGAGCCAAGCAGAAAGCAATTGGAGGAAATGCGAGAGAAGGGTGAGCCAAGCAGAAAGCAATTGGAGGAAATGCGAGAGAAGGGTGAATGACCCAAGCAGAAAGCGCTTGGAGGAAATGCGAGAGATAGGTGAATTAGCCAAGCAGAAAGCGCTTGAAGGAAATGCGAGAGAAGTGTGAATGAGCGAAGCAGAAAGTGATTGGAGGAAATGAGAGAGAAATGTGAATGAGCCAAGAAGAAAGTCCTTGGAGGAAATGAGAGAGAAGGCTGAGCCAAGCAGAAAGCAATTGGAGGAAATGCGAGAGAAGGGTGAGCCAAGCAGAAAGCAATTGGAGGAAATGCGAGAGAAGGGTGAATGACCCAAGCAGAAAGCGCTTGGAGGAAATGCGAGAGATGTGTGAATGAGCCAAGCAGAAAGCGCATGGAGGAAATGCAAAAAAAGGCTGAGCCAAGCTGAAAGCGCTTGGACGAAATGCGAGAGACGGGTGAATGAGCCAAGCAGAAAGCGCTTGGAGGAAATGCAAGAGACGGATGTATGAGCCAAGCAGAAAGCGCTTGGAGGAAATGCGAGAGATAGGTGAATTAGCCAAGCAGAAAGCGCTTGAAGGAAATTCGAGAGAAGTGTGAATGAGCGAAGCAAAAAGTGATTGGAGGAAATGAGAGAGAAATGTGAATGAGCCAAGAAGAAAGTCCTTGGAGGAAATGAGAGAGAAGGCTGAGCCAAGAAGAAAGCAATTGGAGGAAATGCGAGAGAAGGGTGAATGACCCAAGCAGAAAGCGCTTGGAGGAAATGCGAGAGATGTGTGAATGAGCAAAGCAGAAAGCGCTTGGAGGAAATGCAAAAAAAGGCTGAGCCAAGCTGAAAGCGCTTGGAGGAAATGCGAGAGAGGGGTGAATGAGCCAAGCAGAAAGCGCTTGGAGGAAATGCAAGAGACGGATGAATGAGCCAAGCAGAAAGCGCTTGGAGGAAATGAGAGAGAAGGCTGAGCCAAGCAGAAAGCAATTGGAGGAAATGCGAGAGAAGGGTGAATGACCCAAGCAGAAAGCGCTTGGAGGAAATGCGAGAGATGTGTGAATGAGCAAAGCAGAAAGCGCTTGGAGGAAATGCAAAAAAAGGCTGAGCCAAGCTGAAAGCGCTTGGAGGAAATGCGAGAGAGGGGTGAATGAGCCAAGCAGAAAGCGCTTGGAGGAAATGCAAGAGACGGATGAATGAGCCAAGCAGAAAGCGCTTGGAGGAAATGCGAGAGATAGGTGAATTAGCCAAGCAGAAAGCGCTTGAAGGAAATGCGAGAGAAGTGTGAATGAGCGAAGCAGAAAGTGATTGCAGGAAATGCGAGAGAAATGTGAATGAGCCAAGAAGAAAGTCCTTGGAGGAAATGAGAGAGAAGGCTGAGCCAAGCAGAAAGCAATTGGAGGAAATGCGAGAGAAGGCTGAATGAGCCAAGAAGAAAGCGCTTGGAAGAAATGCGAGAGAAGGCTGAGCCAAGCAGAAAGTGCTTGGAGGAAATGCGAGAGAAGGCTGAATGAGGCAAGCAGAAAGTGCTTGAAGGAAATGTGAGAGAAGGCTGAATGAGCCAAGCAGAAAGTGCTTGGAGGAAATGCGAGAGAAGGCTGAATGAGGCAAGCAGAAAGCGCTTGGAGGAAATGCAAGAGATGTGTCAATGACCCAAGGAGAAAGCGCTTGGACGAAATGCAAAAAAGTCTAACCCAAGCAGAAAACGCTTGGAAGAAATGCGAGAGAAGGGTGAATGGGCCAATAAGAAAGCGCTTGGAGGAAATACGAGAGAAGTGTGAATGACCAAGGACAAACCGCTTGGAGCAAATGTGAAAGAAGGGTGAATGACCCAAGCAGAAAGCGCATGGAGGAAATGTGAGAGACAGGTGAATGAGCCAAGCAGAAAGCGCTTGAAGGAAATGCGAGAGAAGGCTGAGCCAAGCTGAAAGCGCTTGGAGGAAATGCGAGAGACGGGTGAATGAGCCAAGCAGAAAGCGCTTGGAGGAAATGCGAGAGACGGATGAATGAGCCAAGCAGAAAGCGCTTGGAGGAAATGCGAGAGATAGGTGAATTAGCCAAGCAGAAAGCGCTTGAAGGAAATGCGAGAGAAGTGTGAATGAGCGAAGCAGAAAGTGATTGGAGGAAATGCGAGAGAAATGTGAATGAGCCAAGAAGAAAGTCCTTGGAGGAAATGAGAGAGAAGGCTGAGCCAAGCAGAAAGCAATTGGAGGAAATGCTAGAGAAGGGTGAATGACCCAAGCAGAAAGCGCTTGAAAGAAGTGCGAGAGAAGGCTGAGCCAAGCAGAAAGCGCTTGGAGGAAATGCGAGAGACGGATGGATGAGCCAAGCAGAAAGCGCTTGGAGGAAATGCGAGAGATAGGTGAATTAGCCAAGCAGAAAGCGCTTGAAGGAAATGCGAGAGAAGTGTGAATGAGCGAAGCCAAAAGTGATTGGAGGAAATGAGAGAGAAATGTGAATGAGCCAAGAAGAAAGTCCTTGGAGGAAATGAGAGAGAAGGCTGAGCCAAGCAGAAAGCAATTGGAGGAAATGCGAGAGAAGGGTGAATGACCCAAGCAGAAAGCGCTTGAAAGAAGTGCGAGAGAAGGCTGAGCCAAGCAGAAAGCGCTTGGAAGAAATGCGAGAGAAGGCTGAGCCAAGCAGAAAGTGCTTGGAGGAAATGCGAGAGAAGGCTGAGCCAAGCAGAAAGTGCTTGGAGGAAATGCGAGAGAAGGCTGAATGAGGCAAGCAGAAAGCGCTTGAAGGAAATGTGAGAGAAGGGTGAATGAGCCAAGAAGAAAGGGCTTGGAAGAAATGCGAGAGAAGGCTGAAGCAAGCAGAAAGCGCTTGGAGGAAATGCAAGAGATGTGTCAATGACCCAAGGAGAAAGCGCTTGGAGCAAATGTGAAAGAAGGGTGAATGACCCAAGCAGAAAGCGCATGGAGGAAATGTGAGAGACATGTGAATGAGCCAAGCAGAAAGCGCTTGAAGGAAATGCGAGAGAAGGCTGAGCCAAGCAGAAAGTGATTGGAGGAAATCCGAGAGAAGGGTGAATGAGCCAAGCAGAAAGCGCTTGGAGGAAATGCGAGAGATGTGTGAATGAGCCAAGCAGAAAGCGCATGGAGGAAATGCAAAAAAAGGCTGAGCCAACCTGAAAGCGCTTGGAGGAAATGCGAGAGACGGATGAATGAGCCAAGCAGAAAGCGCTTGGAGGAAATGCGAGAGATAGGTGAATTAGCCAAGCAGAAAGCGCTTGAAGGAAATGCGAGAGAAGTGTGAATGAGCGAAGCAGAAAGTGATTGGAGGAAATGAGAGAGAAATGTGAATGAGCCAAGAAGAAAGTCCTTGGAGGAAATGAGAGAGAAGGCTGAGCCAAGCAGAAAGCAATTGGAGGAAATGCGAGAGAAGGGTGAATGACCCAAGCAGAAAGCGCTTGAAAGAAGTGCGAGAGAAGGCTGAGCCAAGCAGAAAGCGCTTGGAGGAAATGCGAGAGACGGATGGATGAGCCAAGCAGAAAGCGCTTGGAGGAAATGCGAGAGACAGGTGAATGAGCCAAGCAGAAAGCGCTTGAAGGAAATGCGAGAGAAGGCTGAGCCAAGCAGAAAGCGCTTGAAAGAAGTGCGAGAGAAGGCTGAGCCAAGCAGAAAGCGCTTGGAGGAAATGCGAGAGACGGATGGATGAGCCAAGCAGAAAGCGCTTGGAGGAAATGCGAGAGATAGGTGAATTAGCCAAGCAGAAAGCGCTTGAAGGAAATGCGAGAGAAGTGTGAATGAGCGAAGCCGAAAGTGATTGGAGGAAATGAGAGAGAAATGTGAATGAGCCAAGAAGAAAGTCCTTGGAGGAAATGAGAGAGAAGGCTGAGCCAAGCAGAAAGCGATTGGAGGAAATGAGAGAGAAGGGTGAATGACCCAAGCAGAAAGCGCTTGGAGGAAATGCGAGAGATGTGTGAATGAGCCAAGCAGAAAGCGCATGGAGGAAATGCAAAAAAAGGCTGAGCCAAGCTGAAAGCGCTTGGAGGAAATGCGAGAGACAGGTGAATGAGCCAAGCAGAAAGCACTTGGAGGAAATGCGAGAGACGGATGAATGAGCCAAGCAGAAAGCGCTTGGAGGAAATGCGAGAGATAGGTGAATTAGCCAAGCAGAAAGCGCTTGAAGGAAATGTGAGAGAAGTGTGAATGAGCGAAGCAGAAAGTGATTGGAGGAAATGGGAGAGAAATGTGAATGAGCCAAGAAGAAAGTCCTTGGAGGAAATGAGAGAGAAGGCTGAGCCAAGCAGAAAGCAATTGGAGGAAATGCGAGAGAAGGGTGAATGACCCAAGCAGAAAGCGCTTGAAAGAAGTGCGAGAGAAGGCTGAGCCAAGCAGAAAGCGCTTGGAAGAAATGCGAGAGAAGGCTGAGCCAAGCAGAAAGTGCTTGGAGGAAATGCGAGAGAAGGCTGAGCCAAGCAGAAAGTGCTTGGAGGAAATGCGAGAGAAGGCTGAATGAGGCAAGCAGAAAGCGCTTGAAGGAAATGTGAGAGAAGGGTGAATGAGCCAAGAAGAAAGGGCTTGGAAGAAATGCGAGAGAAGGCTGAAGCAAGCAGAAAGCGCTTGGAGGAAATGCAAGAGATGTGTCAATGACCCAAGGAGAAAGCGCTTGGAGCAAATGTGAAAGAAGGGTGAATGACCCAAGCAGAAAGCGCATGGAGGAAATGTGAGAGACATGTGAATGAGCCAAGCAGAAAGCGCTTGAAGGAAATGCGAGAGAAGGCTGAGCCAAGCAGAAAGTGATTGGAGGAAATCCGAGAGAAGGGTGAATGAGCCAAGCAGAAAGCGCTTGGAGGAAATGCGAGAGATGTGTGAATGAGCCAAGCAGAAAGCGCATGGAGGAAATGCAAAAAAAGGCTGAGCCAACCTGAAAGCGCTTGGAGGAAATGCGAGAGACGGATGAATGAGCCAAGCAGAAAGCGCTTGGAGGAAATGCGAGAGATAGGTGAATTAGCCAAGCAGAAAGCGCTTGAAGGAAATGCGAGAGAAGTGTGAATGAGCGAAGCAGAAAGTGATTGGAGGAAATGAGAGAGAAATGTGAATGAGCCAAGAAGAAAGTCCTTGGAGGAAATGAGAGAGAAGGCTGAGCCAAGCAGAAAGCAATTGGAGGAAATGCGAGAGAAGGGTGAATGACCCAAGCAGAAAGCGCTTGAAAGAAGTGCGAGAGAAGGCTGAGCCAAGCAGAAAGTGCTTGGAGGAAATGCGAGAGACGGATGGATGAGCCAAGCAGAAAGCGCTTGGAGGAAATGCGAGAGATAGGTGAATTAGCCAAGCAGAAAGCGCTTGAAGGAAATGCGAGAGAAGTGTGAATGAGCGAAGCCGAAAGTGATTGGAGGAAATGAGAGAGAAATGTGAATGAGCCAAGAAGAAAGTCCTTGGAGGAAATGAGAGAGAAGGCTGAGCCAAGCAGAAAGCGATTGGAGGAAATGCGAGAGAAGGGTGAATGACCCAAGCAGAAAGCGCTTGGAGGAAATGCGAGAGATGTGTGAATGAGCCAAGCAGAAAGCGCATGGAGGAAATACAAAAAAAAGCTGAGCCAAGCTGAAAGCGCTTGGAGGAAATGCGAGAGACGGGTGAATGAGCCAAGCAGAAAGCACTTGGAGGAAATGCGAGAGACGGAAGAATGAGCCAAGCAGAAAGCGCTTGGAGGAAATGCGAGAGATAGGTGAATTAGCCAAGCAGAAAGCGCTTGAAGGAAATGTGAGAGAAGTGTGAATGAGCGAAGCAGAAAGTGATTGGCGGAAATGGGAGAGAAATGTGAATGAGCCAAGAAGAAAGTCCTTGGAGGAAATGAGAGAGAAGGCTGAGCCAAGCAGAAAGCAATTGGAGGAAATGCGAGAGAAGGGTGAATGACCCAAGCAGAAAGCGCTTGAAAGAAGTGCGAGAGAAGGCTGAGCCAAGCAGAAAGCGCTTGGAAGAAATGCGAGAGAAGGCTGAGCCAAGCAGAAAGTGCTTGGAGGAAATGCGAGAGAAGGCTGAGCCAAGCAGAAAGTGCTTGGAGGAAATGCGAGAGAAGGCTGAATGAGGCAAGCAGAAAGCGCTTGAAGGAAATGTGAGAGAAGGGTGAATGAGCCAAGAAGAAAGGGCTTGGAAGAAATGCGAGAGAAGGCTGAAGCAAGCAGAAAGCGCTTGGAGGAAATGCAAGAGATGTGTCAATGACCCAAGGAGAAAGCGATTGGAGCAAATGTGAAAGAAGGGTGAATGACCCAAGCAGAAAGCGCATGGAGGAAATGTGAGAGACATGTGAATCAGCCAAGCAGAAAGCGCTTGAAGGAAATGCGAGAGAAGGCTGAGCCAAGCAGAAAGTGATTGGAGGAAATGCGAGAGAAGGGTGAATGAGCCAAGCAGAAAGCGCTTGGAGGAAATGCGAGAGATGTGTGAATGAGCCAAGCAGAAAGCGCATGGAGGAAATGCAAAAAAAGGCTGAGCCAACCTGAAAGCGCTTGGAGGAAATGCGAGAGACGGATGAATGAGCCAAGCAGAAAGCGCTTGGAGGAAATGCGAGAGATAGGTGAATTAGCCAAGCAGAAAGCGCTTGAAGGAAATGCGAGAGAAGTGTGAATGAGCGAAGCAGAAAGTGATTGGAGGAAATGAGAGAGAAATGTGAATGAGCCAAGAAGAAAGTCCTTGGAGGAAATGGGAGAGAAGGCTGAGCCAAGCAGAAAGCAATTGGAGGAAATGCGAGAGAAGGGTGAATGACCCAAGCAGAAAGCGCTTGAAAGAAGTGCGAGAGAAGGCTGAGCCAAGCAGAAAGTGCTTGGAGGAAATGCGAGAGAAATGTGAATGAGCCAAGCAGAAAGCGCTTGAAAGAAGTGCGAGAGAAGGCTGAGCCAAGCAGAAAGCGCTTGGAAGAAATGCGAGAGAAGGCTGAGCCAAGCAGAAAGTGCTTGGAGGAAATGCGAGAGAAGGCTGAGCCAAGCAGAAAGTGCTTGGAGGAAATGCGAGAGAAGGCTGAATGAGGCAAGCAGAAAGCGCTTGAAGGAAATGTGAGAGAAGGGTGAATGAGCCAAGAAGAAAGCGCTTGGAAGAAATGCGAGAGATGTGTGAATGAACCAAGCAGAAAGCGCATGGAGGAAATGCAAAAAAAGGCTGAGCCAAGCTGAAACCGCTTGGAGGAAATGCGAGAGACGGATGAATGAGCCAAGCAGAAAGCGCTTGGAGGAAATGCGAGAGATAGGTGAATTAGCCAAGCAGAAAGTGCTTGAAAGAAGTGCGAGAGAAGGCTGAGCCAAGCAGAAAGTGCTTGGAGGAAATGCAAGAGAAATGTGAATGAGCCAAGGAGAAAGCGCTTGAAAGAAGTGCGAGAGAAGGCTGAGCCAAGCAGAAAGCGCTTGAAGGAAATGTGAGAGAAGGGTGAATGAGCCAAGAAGAAAGCGCTTGGAAGAAATGCGAGAGAAGGCTGAAGAAAGCAGAAAGTGCTTGGAGGAAATGCGAGAGAAGGCTGAATGAGGCAAGCAGAAAGCGCTTAGAGGAAATGCAAGAGATGTGTCAATGAGCCAAGGAGAAAGCGCTTGGATGAAATGCAAAAAAGTCTAACCCAAGAAGAAAACGCTTGGAAGAAATGCGAGAGAAGGGTGAATGGGCCAATAAGAAAGCGCTTGGAGGAAATACGAGAGAAGTGTGAATGACCAAGGACAAACCGCTTGGAGCAAATGTGAAAGAAGGGTGAATGACCCAAGCAGAAAGCGCATGGAGGAAATGTGAGAGACAGGTGAATGAGCCAAGCAGAAAGCGCTTGAAGGAAATGCGAGAGAAGGCTGAGCCAAGCAGAAAGCGATTGGAGGAAATGCGAGAGAAGGGTGAATGAGCCAAGCAGAAAGCGCTTGGAGGAAATGTGAGAGACGGATGAATGAGCCAAGCAGAAAGCGCTTGGAGGAAATGCGAGAGATAGGTGAATTAGCCAAGCAGAAAGCGCTTGAAGGAAATGCGAGAGAAGTGTGAATGAGCGAAGCAGAAAGTGATTGGAGGAAATGAGAGAGAAATGTGAATGAGCCAAGAAGAAAGTCCTTGGAGGAAATGAGAGAGAAGGCTGAGCCAAGCAGAAAGCGATTGGAGGAAATGCGAGAGAAGGGTGAATCACCCAAGCAGAAAGCGCTTGGAGGAAATCCGAGAGATGTGTGAATGAGCCAAGCAGAAAGCGCATGGTGGAAATGCAAAAAAAGGCTGAGCCAAGCTGAAAGCGCTTGGAGGAAATGCGAGAGACGGGTGAATGAGCCAAGCAGAAAGCGCTTGGAGGAAATGCGAGAGATAGGTGAATTAGCCAAGCAGAAAGCGCTTGAAGGAAATGCGAGAGAAGTGTGAATGAGCGAAGCAGAAAGTGATTGGAGGAAATGCGAGAGAAATGTGAATGAGCCAAGAAGAAAGTCCTTAGAGGAAATGAGAGAGAAGGCTGAGCCAAGCAGAAAGCGATTGGACGAAATGCGAGAGAAGGGTGAATGACCCAAGCAGAAAGCGCTTGGAGGAAATGCGAGAGATGTGTGAATGAGCCAAGCAGAAAGCGCATGGAGGAAATGCAGAAAAAGTCTGAGCCAAGCTGAAAGCGCTTGGAGGAAATGCGAGAGACGGGTGAATGAGCCAAGCAGAAAGCGCTTGGAGGAAATGCGAGAGACGGATGAATGAGCCAAGCAGAAAGCGCTTGGAGGAAATGCGAGAGATAGGTGAATTAGCCAAGCAGAAAGCGCTTGAAGGAAATGCGAGCGAAGTGTGAATGAGCGAAGCAGAAAGTGATTGGAGGAAATGCGAGAGAAATGTGAATGAGCCAAGAAGAAAGTCCTTGGAGGAAATGAGAGAGAAGGCTGAGCCAAGCAGAAAGCAATTGGAGGAAATGCGAGAGAAGGGTGAATGACCCAAGCAGAAAGCGCTTGAAAGAAGTGCGAGAGAAGGCTGAGCCAAGCAGAAAGTGCTTGGAGGAAATGCGAGAGAAGGCTGAATGAGCCAAGAAGAAAGCGCTTGGAAGAAATGCGAGAGAAGGCTGAGCCAAGCAGAAAGTGCTTGGAGGAAATGCGAGAGAAGGCTGAATGAGGCAAGCAGAAAGCGCTTGAAGGAAATGTGAGAGAAGGGTGAATGAGCCAAGAAGAAAGCGCTTGGAAGAAATGCGAGAGAAGGCTGAAGCAAGCAGAAAGTGCTTGGAGGAAATGCGAGAGAAGGCTGAATGAGGCAAGCAGAAAGCGCTTGGAGGAAATGCAAGAGATGTGTCAATGACCAAAGCAGAAAGCGCTTGGAGGAAATGTGAGAGAAGGGTGAATGAGCCAAGCAGAAAGCGCTTGGAGGAAATGCGAGAGATAGGTGAATTAGCCAAGCAGAAAGTGCTTGAAGGAAATGCGAGAGAAGTGTGAATGAGCGAAGCAGAAAGTGATTGGAGGAAATGCGAGAGAAATGTGAATGAGTCAAGAAGAAAGTCCTTGGAGGAAATGAGAGAGAAGGCTGAGCCAAGCAGAAAGTAATTGGAGGAAATGCGAGAGAAGGGTGAATGACCCAAGCAGAAAGCGCTTGAAAGAAGTGCGAGAGAAAGCTGAAGCAAGCAGAAAGTGCTTGGAGGAAATGCGAGAGAAGGCTGAATGAGGCAAGCAGAAAGCGCTTGGAGGAAATGCAAGAGATGTGTCAATGACCAAAGGAGAAAGCGCTTGGAGGAAATGCGAGAGATGTGTGAATGAGCCAAGCAGAAAGCGCATGGAGGAAATGCAAAAAAAGTCTGAGCCAAGCTGAAAGCGCTTGGAGGAAATGCGAGAGACGGGTGAATGAGCCAAGCAGAAAGCGCTTGGAAGAAATGCGAAAGACGGATGAATGAGCCAAGCAGAAAGCGCTTGGAGGAAATGCGAGAGAAGTGTGAATGAGCGAAGCAGAAAGTGATTGGAGGAAATGCGAGAGAAATGTGAATGAGCCAAGAAGAAAGTCCTTGGAGGAAATGAGAGAGAAGGCTGAGCCAAGCAGAAAGCAATTGGAGGAAATGCGAGAGAAGGGTGAATGACCCAAGCAGAAAGCGCTTGAAAGAAGTGCGAGAGAAGGCTGAGCCAAGCAGAAAGTGCTTGGAGGAAATGCGAGAGAAGGCTGAATGAGCCAAGAAGAAAGCACTTGGAAGAAATGCGAGAGAAGGCTGAGCCAAGCAGAAAGTGCTTGGAGGAAATGCGAGAGAAGGCTGAATGAGGCAAGCAGAAAGCGCTTGAAGGAAATGTGAGAGAAGGGTGAATGAGCGAAGAAGAAAGCGCTTGGAAGAAATGCGAGAGAAGGCTGAAGCAAGCAGAAAGCGCTTGGAGGAAATGCGAGAGATAGGTGAATTAGCCAAGCAGAAAGCGCTTGAAGGAAATGCGAGAGAAGTGTGAATGAGCGAAGCAGAAAGTGATTGGAGGAAATGAGAGAGAAATGTGAATGAGCCAAGAAGAAAGTCCTTGGAGGAAATGAGAGAGAAGGCTGAGCCAAGCAGAAAGCGATTGGAGGAAATGCGAGAGAAGGGTGAATGACCCAAGCAGAAAGTGCTTGGAGGAAATCCGAGAGATGTGTGAATGAGCCAAGCAGAAAGCGCATGGAGGAAATGCAAAAAAAGGCTGAGCCAAGCTGAAAGCGCTTGGAGGAAATGCGAGGGACGGGTGAATGAGCCAAGCAGAAAGCGCTTGGAGGAAATGCGAGAGAAGTGTGAATGAGCGAAGCAGAAAGTGATTGGAGGAAATGCGAGAGAAATGTGAATGAGCCAAGAAGAAAGTCCTTAGAGGAAATGAGAGAGAAGGCTGAGCCAAGCAGAAAGCGATTGGAGGAAATGCGAGAGAAGGGTGAATGACCCAAGCAGAAAGCGCTTGGAGGAAATGCGAGAGATGTGTGAATGAGCCAAGCAGAAAGCGCATGGAGGAAATGCAGAAAAAGTCTGAGCGAAGCTGAAAGCGCTTGGAGGAAATGCGAGAGACGGATGAATGAGCCAAGCAGAAAGCGCTTGGAGGAAATGCGAGAGATAGGTGAATTAGCCAAGCAGAAAGCGCTTGAAGGAAATGCGAGCGAAGTGTGAATGAGCGAAGCAGAAAGTGATTGGAGGAAATGCGAGAGAAATGTGAATGAGCCAAGAAGAAAGTCCTTGGAGGAAATGAGAGAGAAGGCTGAGCCAAGCAGAAAGCAATTGGAGGAAATGCGAGAGAAGGGTGAATGACCCAAGCAGAAAGCGCTTGAAAGAAGTGCGAGAGAAGGCTGAGCCAAGCAGAAAGTGCTTGGAGGAAATGCGAGAGAAGGCTGAATGAGCCAAGAAGAAAGCGCTTGGAAGAAATGCGAGAGAAGGCTGAGCCAAGCAGAAAGTGCTTGGAGGAAATGCGAGAGAAGGCTGAATGAGGCAAGCAGAAAGTGCTTGAAGGAAATGTGAGAGAAGGGTGAATGAGCCAAGAAGAAAGCGCTTGGAAGAAATGCGAGAGAAGGCTGAAGCAAGCAGAAAGTGCTTGGAGGAAATGCGAGAGAAGGCTGAATGAGGCAAGCAGAAAGCGCTTGGAGGAAATGCAAGAGATGTGTCAATGACCAAAGGAGAAAGCGCTTGGAGGAAATGTGAGAGAAGGGTGAATGAGCCAAGCAGAAAGCGCTTGGAGGAAATGCGAGAGATAGGTGAATTAGCCAAGCAGAAAGTGCTTGAAGGAAATGCGAGAGAAATGTGAATGAGTCAAGAAGAAAGTCCTTGGAGGAAATGAGAGAGAAGGCTGAGCCAAGCAGAAAGTAATTGGAGGAAATGCGAGAGAAGGGTGAATGACCCAAGCAGAAAGCGCTTGAAAGAAGTGCGAGAGAAAGCTGAAGCAAGCAGAAAGTGCTTGGAGGAAATGCGAGAGAAGGCTGAATGAGGCAAGCAGAAAGCGCTTGGAGGAAATGCAAGAGATGTGTCAATGACCAAAGGAGAAAGCGCTTGGAGGAAATGCGAGAGATGTGTGAATGAGCCAAGCAGAAAGCGCATGGAGGAAATGCAAAAAAAGTCTGAGCCAAGCTGAAAGCGCTTGGAGGAAATGCGAGAGACGGGTGAATGAGCCAAGCAGAAAGCGCTTGGAGGAAATGCGAGAGACGGATGAATGAGCCAAGCAGAAAGCGCTTGGAGGAAATGCGAGAGAAGTGTGAATGAGCGAAGCAGAAAGTGATTGGAGGAAATGCAAGAGAAATGTGAATGAGCCAAGAAGAAAGTCCTTGGAGGAAATGAGAGAGAAGGCTGAGCCAAGCAGAAAGCAATTGGAGGAAATGCGAGAGAAGGGTGAATGACCCAAGCAGAAAGCGCTTGAAAGAAGTGCGAGAGAAGGCTGAGCCAAGCAGAAAGTGCTTGGAGGAAATGCGAGAGAAGGCTGAATGAGCCAAGAAGAAAGCGCTTGGAAGAAATGCGAGAGAAGGCTGAGCCAAGCAGAAAGTGCTTGGAGGAAATGCGAGAGAAGGCTGAATGAGGCAAGCAGAAAGCGCTTGAAGGAAATGTGAGAGAAGGGTGAATGAGCGAAGAAGAAAGCGCTTGGAAGAAATGCGAGAGAAGGCTGAAGCAAGCAGAAAGTGCTTGGAGGAAATGCGAGAGAAGGCTGAATGAGGCAAGCAGAAAGCGCTTGGAGGAAATGCGAGAGAAGGCTGAATGAGCCAAGCAGAAAGCGCTTGAAGGAAATGCGAGAGAAGGCTGAATGAGGCAAGGAGAAAGCGCTTGGAGGAAATGCAAGAGATGTGTCAATGACCAAAGGAGAAAGCGCTTGGACGAAATGCAAAAAAAGGCTAACCCAAGCAGAAAACGCTTGGAAGAAATGCAAGAGAAGGGTGAATGGGCCAATAAGAAAGCGCTTGGAGGAAATACGGGAGAAGTGTGAATGACCAAGGACAAACCGCTTGGAGCAAATGTGAAAGAAGGGTGAATGACCCAAGCAGAAAGCGCATGGAGGAAATGTGAGAGACAGGTGAATGAGCCAAGCTGAAAGCGCTTGGAGGAAATGTGAGAGACAGGTGAATGACCCAAGCAGAAAGCGCTTGGAAGAAGTGCGAGAGAAGGCTGAGCCAAGCAGAAAGTGCTTGGAGGAAATGCGAGAGATAGGTGAATTAGCCAAGCAGAAAGCGCTTGAAGGAAATGCGAGAGAAGTGTGAATGAGCGAAGCAGAAAGTGATTGGAGGAAATGCGAGAGAAATGTGAATGAGTCAAGAAGAAAGTCCTTGGAGGAAATGAGAGAGAAGGCTGAGCCAAGCAGAAAGTAATTGGAGGAAATGCGAGAGAAGGGTGAATGACCCAAGCAGAAAGCGCTTGAAAGAAGTGCGAGAGAAGGCTGAGCCAAGCAGAAAGTGCTTGGAGGAAATGCGAGAGAAGGCTGAATGAGGCAAGCAGAAAGCGCTTGGAGGAAATGCAAGAGATGTGTCAATGACCAAAGGAGAAAGCGCTTGGAGGAAATGCGAGAGATGTGTGAATGAGCCAAGCAGAAAGCGCATGGAGGAAATGCAAAAAAAGTCTGAGCCAAGCTGAAAGCGCTTGGAGGAAATGCGAGAGACGGGTGAATGAGCCAAGCAGAAAGCGCTTGGAGGAAATGCGAGAGACGGGTGAATGAGCCAAGCAGAAAGCGCTTGGAGGAAATGCGAGAGACGGATGAATGAGCCAAGCAGAAAGCGCTTGGAGGAAATGCGAGAGATAGGTGAATTAGCCAAGCAGAAAGCGCTTGAAGGAAATGCGAGAGAAGTATGAATGAGCGAAGCAGAAAGTGATTGGAGGAAATGCGAGAGAAATGTGAATGAGCCAAGAAGAAAGTCCTTGGAGGAAATGAGAGAGAAGGCTGAGCCAAGCAGAAAGCAATTGGAGGAAATGCGAGAGAAGGGTGAATGACCCAAGCAGAAAGCGCTTGAAAGAAGTGCGAGAGAAGGCTGAGCCAAGCAGAAAGTGCTTGGAGGAAATGCGAGAGAAGGCTGAATGAGCCAAGAAGAAAGCGCTTGGAAGAAATGCGAGAGAAGGCTGAGCCAAGCAGAAAGTGCTTGGAGGAAATGCGAAGAGAAGGCTGAATGAGGCAAGCAGAAAGCGCTTGGAGGAAATGCGAGAGAAGGCTGAATGAGCCAAGCAGAAAGCGCTTGAAGGAAATGTGAGAGAAGGGTGAATGAGCCAAGAAGAACGCGCTGGGAAGAAATGCGAGAGAAAGCTGAAGCAAGCAGAAAGTGCTTGGAGGAAATGCGAGAGAAGGCTGAACGAGGCAAGCAGAAAGCGCTTGGAGGAAATGCAAGAGATGTGTCAATGACCAAAGGAGAAAGCGCTTGGACGAAATGCAAAAAAAGGCTAACCCAAGCAGAAAACGCTTGGAAGAAATGCAAGAGAAGGGTGAATGGGCCAATAAGAAAGCCTTTGGAGGAAATACGGGAGAAGTGTGAATGACCAAGGACAAACCGCTTGGAGCAAATGTGAAAGAAGGGTGAATGACCCAAGCAGAAAGCGCATGGAGGAAATGTGAGAGACAGGTGAATGACCCAAGCAGAAAGCGCTTGGAAGAAGTGCGAGAGAAGGCTGAGCCAAGCAGAAAGTGCTTGGAGGAAATGCGAGAGAAGGCTGAATGTGCCAAGCAGAAAGCGCTTGGAGGAAATGCAAGAGAAGGGTGAATGACCCAAGCCGAAAGCGCTTGGAGGAAATGCGAGAGATGTGTGAATGAGCCAAGCAGAAAGCGCATGGAGGAAATGCAGAAAAAGTCTGAGCCAAGCTGAAAGCGCTTGGATGAAATGCGAGAGACGGGTGAATGAGCCAAGCAGAAAGCGCTTGGAGGAAATGCGAGAGACGGATGAATGAGCCAAGCAGAAAGCGCTTGGAGGAAATGTGAGAGATAGGTGAATTAGCCAAGCAGAAAGCGCTTGAAGGAAATGCGAGAGAAGTGTGAATGAGCGAAGCAGAAAGTGATTGGAGGAAATGCGAGAGAAATGTGAATGAGCCAAGAAGAAAGTCCTTGGAGGAAATGAGAGAGAAGGCTGAGCCAAGCAGAAAGCAATTGGAGGAAATGCGAGAGAAGTGTGAATGACCCAAGCAGAAAGCGCTTGAAAGAAGTGCGAGAGAAGGCTGAGCCAAGCAGAAAGTGCTTGGAGGAAATGCGAGAGAAGGCTAAATGAGCCAAGAAGAAAGCGCTTGGAAGAAATGCGAGAGAAGGCTGAGCCAAGCAGAAAGTGCTTGGAGGAAATGCGAGAGAAGGCTGAATGAGGCAAGCAGAAAGCGCTTGAAGGAAATGTGAGAGAAGGGTGAATGAGTCAAGAAGAAAGCGCTTGGAAGAAATGCGAGAGAAGGCTGAAGCGAGCAGAAAGTGCTTGGAGGAAATGCGAGAGAAGGCTGAATGAGGCAAGCAGAAAGCGCTTGGAGGAAATGCAAGAGATGTGTCAATGACCAAAGGAGAAAGCGCTTGGAGGAAATGTGAGAGAAGGGTGAATGAGCCAAGCAGAAAGCGCTTGGAGGAAATGCGAGAGATAGGTGAATTAGCCAAGCAGAAAGTGCATGGAGGAAATGCAAAAAAAGTCTGAGCCAAGCTGAAAGCGCTTGGAGGAAATGCAAGAGACGGGTGAATGAGCCAAGCAGAAAGCGCTTGGAGGAAATGCGAGAGACGGATGAATGAGCCAAGCAGAAAGCGCTTGGAGGAAATGCGAGAGACGGATGAATGAGCCAAGCAGAAAGCGCTTGGAGGAAATGCGAGAGATAGGTGAATTAGCCAAGCAGAAAGCGCTTGAAGGAAATGCGAGAGAAGTGTGAATGAGCGAAGCAGAAAGTGATTGGAGGAAATGCGAGAGAAATGTGAATGAGCCAAGAAGAAAGTCCTTGGAGGAAATGAGAGAGAAGGCTGAGCCAAGCAGAAAGCAATTGGAGGAAATGCGAGAGAAGGGTGAATGACCCAAGCAGAAAGCGCTTGAAAGAAGTGCGAGAGAAGGCTGAGCCAAGCAGAAAGTGCTTGGAGGAAATGCGAGAGAAGGCTGAATGAGCCAAGAAGAAAGCGCTTGGAAGAAATGCGAGAGAAGGCTGAAGCAAGCAGAAAGTGCTTGGAGGAAATGCGAGAGAAGGCTGAATGAGGCAAGCAGAAAGCGCTTGAAGGAAATGTGAGAGAAGGGTGAATGAGCGAAGAAGAAAGCGCTTGGAAGAAATGCGAGAGAAGGCTGAAGCAAGCAGAAAGTGCTTGGAGGAAATGCGAGAGAAGGCTGAATGAGGCAAGCAGAAAGCGCTTGGAGGAAATGCGAGAGAAGGCTGAATGAGCCAAGCTGAAAGCGCTTAAAGGAAATGTGAGAGAAGGGTGAATGAGCCAAGAAGAACGTGCTGGGAAGAAATGCGAGAGAAAGCTGAAGCAAGCAGAAAGTGCTTGGAGGAAATGCGAGAGAAGGCTGAATGAGGCAAGCAGAAAGCGCTTGGAGGAAATGCAAGAGATGTGTGAATGACCAAAGGAGAAAGCGCTTGGACGAAATGCAAAAAAAGGCTAACCCAAGCAGAAAACGCTTGGAAGAAATGCGAGAGAAGGGTGAATGGGCCAATAAGAAAGCGCTTGGAGGAAATACGGGAGAAGTGTGAATGACCAAGGACAAACCGCTTGGAGCAAATGTGAAAGAAGGGTGAATGACCCAAGCAGAAAGCGAATGGAGGAAATGTGATAGACAGGTGAATGAGCCAAGCTGAAAGCGCTTGGAGGAAATGCGAGAGACGGGTGAATGAGCCAAGCAGAAAGCGCATGGAGGAAATGTGAGAGACAGGTGAATGACCCAAGCAGAAAGCGCTTGGAAGAAGTGCGAGAGAAGGCTGAGCCAAGCAGAAAGTGCTTGGAGGAAATGCGAGAGAAGGCTGAATGTGCCAAGCAGAAAGCGCTTGAAGGAAATGTGAGAGAAGGGTGAATGAGCCAAGCAGAAAGCGCTTGGAGGAAATGCGAGAGATAGGTGAATTAGCCAAGCAGAAAGCGCTTGAAGGAAATGCGAGAGAAGTGTGAATGAGCGAAGCAGAAAGTGATTGGAGGAAATGCGAGAGAAATGTGAATGAGTCAAGAAGAAAGTCCTTGGAGGAAATGAGAGAGAAGGCTGAGCCAAGCAGAAAGTAATTGGAGGAAATGCGAGAGAAGGGTGAATGACCCAAGCAGAAAGCGCTTGAAAGAAGTGCGAGAGAAAGCTGAAGCAAGCAGAAAGTGCTTGGAGGAAATGCGAGAGAAGGCTGAATGAGGCAAGCAGAAAGCGCTTGGAGGAAATGCAAGAGATGTGTCAATGACCAAAGGAGAAAGCGCTTGGAGGAAATGCGAGAGATGTGTGAATGAGCCAAGCAGAAAGCGCATGGAGGAAATGCAAAAAAAGTCTGAGCCAAGCTGAAAGCGCTTGGAGGAAATGCGAGAGACGGGTGAATGAGCCAAGCAGAAAGCGCTTGGAGGAAATGCGAGAGACGGGTGAATGAGCCAAGCAGAAAGCGCTTGGAGGAAATGCGAGAGACGGATGAATGAGCCAAGCAGAAAGCGCTTGGAGGAAATGCGAGAGATAGGTGAATTAGCCAAGCAGAAAGCGCTTGAAGGAAATGCGAGAGAAGTGTGAATGAGCGAAGCAGAAAGTGATTGGAGGAAATGCGAG
>JARGCV010001320.1:0-30920 GCA_034064705.1 Bothrops alternatus | reverse complement strand
CCAAGGTCCCTTCCAACTTTATTATTATTTATTATTATTATTATTATTATTATTATCATTATTATCATTATTATCATTATTATGTGGTGTGCTTCATCACTGGAGGCTTTTAGAAGAGACTGGACAGTCACTTGTCCGGAATGTTATAGGGTCTCCTGCTTGAGCAAGGGGTTGGACTAGATGACCTCAAGGTCCCTCCCAAGGCTGTTATTCTGTATGCAGTGGAACGGCTTGCCTTCAGGAGTTGTGGGCGCCCCATCCCTGGAGGGCTTTCAAGAAGAGATTGGACAGCCACTTGTCTGAAATGGTACACGGTAGGTTTCCTGCTACCGCAGGGGGGGCTGGACTAGATGACCTCCAAGGTCCCTTCCAGCTCTAATCTGACGAAGCTCAGGGAGGGGAAAGCCGCTGAAGGAATCGGGGTTAGCTGTGCTGGCTGGGGAATTCTGGGAGTTGAAGTCCACTCCTTTTTTAAAGTGGCCGGCTTTGAGAAATACGCGATTAAAGCTTGCCTTCGGACACACGCCGTACCTTTGAACCTTTGCGCCCGGTGTCCCCAGCCATTCGGGAAGTCCTTTTTCACCCTAAAAAAAGAAAGAAAGAAAAAAAAAAGACAGGATGAACACAATCCAGCCGGAGGGGAGACAAAACAGAAAGCCAAACTCACACACACAGCCCCCAAAGAAACTTTGGAGGAGCAACCATCAGTTTGGCTCAGTTCCCAAAACTGGTGATATCCGGTTGGCTTTTGACGGGGTCCTTTTCTGACTTCAGAGTCTGTGCATTTTCGGCTGAAGATTGGTGACGGTCCACGTCTGGTTTCGCTAGAATCCAGCTGGGGTGTCGAACTGAAGCTTAGGGGGGGGAAGGGAGGGGTTCCCCGTTAGGGTTGACCTCTGACGTGAAGCCTTGGAGGTAGCGAGAAGCCATCAAGTCCCTTGCTGGCTTTCCCCAGGGGAGGATAAAGGAGGTGTCCTCGTTTGCCTGGGATTCGTTAGTTAATGATGAATGAACGGAAAACATCCAGAGGTCAATTATGAGCAAAGAGAAAACTGTCCTTAAAAAAAAACAACAACCCCACTGATGATGTTTGATCTAGTTTGTAATGAAATGTCTGCAAGAAAACAATCGAGCTCAGAGAGGACAAGGACCGCCCCAGTCTTTCCTTATCCTCATCCTTATCCTTATCCTTATGCTCCTCCTCCTCCTCCTCCTCCTCCTCCTCCTCCTCCTCCTCTCCTTCTCCTTCTCCTTCTTCTCTCCTCCTTCCTCCTCCTCCTTCTCCTTCTCTCCTTCTTCTTCTCCTCCTCCTCCTCCTCCTTCTCCTTTCTCCTCCTCCTCCTTCTCCTCCTCCTTCTTCTCCTTCTTCTTCTCCTTCTCCTTCTCCTTCTCTCCTCCTCCTCCTCCTCCTCCTCCTCCTCCTCCTCTCCAGAAATCGCACTCCCTTCTAGCACTGATGATGTTACTACTTGGGTCATGAAATATCTTCAAAAAATCAGCCAAGCTCAGAGAATACTAAGCATATCACAGTCGTCGTCGTCCTCCTCCTCCTCCTCCTCTTCTGACCCTCTTGTGCTAAAGCTGAATGGCTGTTCTTTTGGGAAACGTTAAGTCTTTTTTTTCCTTCTTCTGAGCCATGCAATGCTAAAGCCAACCTAATGTCTGCACGAAAACAACCAAGCTCAGAGAGCACCAAGGACCCCACAGTCCTAAAAATCCTTACCGGCTCTCCTTTTCGCCCTGCATGCCTCGATCTCCTTTTTCCCCTTTCGCTCCATTCCTCCCATTCAGACCTGCAGTTCCTGTAAGGAGTAAATATGATTTATTCACACTCCCAGGTCTGGGAAACGGCAAAGGGCTTTGAAACCTGGGCAGAGAAACTAAAATATGAATAAGAAAGATTCACGGGGCCTGTAGATAAATAGACTATGCAGGAAATACAGGAATTCCTCAACTTATGACCATACATGAGCCCAACAGACGGATGGATGGATGGATGGGATGGATGGATGGATAAATGGAGGGATGGATAAATGGAGGGATGGATGGATAAATGGAGGGATAGATGATGGATAGATGGATGGATGGATGGATGGATGGATAGGTGGATGAATGAATGGATGGAGAAATGGATAGATGAATAGATGGATGGATAGATAAATGGATAGACGGATAGACAGATAGCTAGCTAGCTAGATGATAGATAGATAGATAGATGGATGGATGGATGAAAGACACACAGACAAATGGATGGAAATGTAGTGATAGACATAGATGGATAATAGATTGGTAGATAGATAGATGATAGATAAATGAATGGATAGATTAGATAGATAGATGGATAGATGGATGGATAGATAGATAGATAGAGATAGATAGAGAGATAGATAGATAGATAAATAGATAGATGGATGAAAGACACACAGACGAATGGATGGAAATGTAGTGATAGACATAGATGGATAAAAGATTGGTAGATAGATAGATAAATGAATGGATAGATTAGATAGATAGATGGATAGATAGATAGATAGATAGATAGATAGATAGAAAGATAGATAGAAAGATATATAGATGAAAGAGAGACAGACAGACAGACATAGACAGACACAGACAGAGAGACAGAGAGAGACACAGAGAGAGACAGGCAGAGAGACAGAGAGAGAGAGAAGGAGAATAAAGAGAGAGACACACAGAGAGAATTTCTATCTACAGAGCCACATCAGAACCACAATAAAAGTGAATACGAAGATGATTTGGAAGAAGAGAGAGAAAAAAAAGCAAAAGAGAGGCAAAATAAACCTGATAACTGATAAATGATAGAGTGCGAGAGACCCAGAGTCTTTCACCTACTCAATTCCTTCCCTTTGGTATTAAAAATTTGAGCCCCCCCCCCCCCGGTCTTGCATCTATTTCCAAGGTAATGACATGTGTGAAGGTTCTCTGAGATAGATTATTACACAGTGAATCAACAGCCTCTAATAGCACATCAATTTTCAGCTATTTGCTGGGCGAGAAAGATATATTTATTGCCTTCTGTTTTATTCTCTCTCTCTTTCTCTTCTTCTTCTTCTTCTTCTTCTTTTTTTTTGCACAAGATAAGTAGCAAGTATCTTTTTTTTTAATTTTTAATCATTTCAAGCGATGCTTGCATTACACGGGGAAGTTTGAGAAGACAACCAGGGCGTTTCCCAAACTGAAAAAAACACCAGCAAATTTGCAAAGTCAGGTGGTTCTCCTGGGAGTGTCCCCAGGAAGGGGGTCAAAAAAGTCAACATGGCAGCCTCTGCTGTCCAGTCGAGGCTCCGCCCCTTTGGACCGGCGTTGTGATGGGGTTCTGTTGATAGGGTGGTTGACCGACACCCACAGCTGAACCCAAAGATTTCCACGGCTAAAGAACGCTGGTTGTGATGTTTGGATTTTGCATACTTGATATTTGATTTTGCTACGTAACCAAAACACTGCAGTTCATTGAATCACATAGTCATTTAAGTGAACCAAGTGTTGTATTGCCTCTGTACAAATCGATGGTGAGACCACACTTGGAGTACTGTGTACAGTTCTGCTCACCGCACCTCAAGAAGGATATAATGGAACTGGAAAAGGTGCAAAGAAGGGCAACAAGAATGATCAAGGAAATGGAGCGCCTCCCTTATGAAACCAGATTGCAACGCGTTGGTCTCTTCAGCCTTGAAAGACGGCGTTTAAGGGGTGATCGAAGTGTATAAAATCATGCATGGGATAGAAAAGGTGGATAGAGAAAAATTCTTTTCTCTATCACACAATACCAGGACAAGGGGGCACTCCCTAAAGCTCATAGCTAAGAAAGTGAGGACAAATAAAGGGAAATATTTCTTCACCCAGAGGGTCGTTGATTTATGGAATTCACTTCCTGAAGGGGTCGTGACAGCTGTCAGCCTTGACAGCTTCAAGGCAGGGCTAGATAGATTCATGGAGGCCAAGTGTATCGGTGGCTATTAAAACGGATGTCCATGTGCCGCCTCTATGTTGGTTGAGGCAGGCAGGATTCCCTTGGGTACCATTTGTTGGGGGTCAAGGGAAAGGGAGGGTTTTGCCTTCTCTTTCTGCTCAAGATCCCCATGTACAATGGGTGGGCCACTGTGTGACACAGAATGCTGGACTCGATGGGCTTTGGCCTGATTCAGCAGGGCTCTTCTTATGTTCTTATGTTCTTAACCTGGCTGAAAAAAGTTGCTCATTACCATTTTTCACACTTATGACCATTGCAGCATTCTCGTGAGCACGTCATCAAAATTCAGATGCTTGGCAACTGACTCCTATTTACGACGGTCGCAGCGTCCCGGGCTCAGGCGATGACCCCCTTTTGCGACCTTCTGACACTTCACAAACCTGTGAACTAGCTTAACAACGGCAGTGACCTGCTTAACAACTGCAGTGACCTGCTTAACAATGGCAGTGACCTGCTTAACAACTGCAATGACCTGCTTAACAACTGCAGTGACCTGCTTAACAGCTGTGTCCGGAAAAGGGTTGCAAAATGGAGCCCAAACTTCCTGAACAAAAGTCTCACCGAGCAACAGAAATTGTGGCTCGACGGTGGTCGTAAAGTTGAGGACTACCTGTATGAGGGGGGTGTTTCCTCCTTGGGTTGGACTAGAAGAGCTCCGAGGTCCCTTCCCACTCTCTCATTCTGTTATTCTCAGATAGGAGGCCACAAGGTGATCGTCTCGATTGGGAATCTGAAACACCCCCCCCAAAGACGAGCGACTGCGATTGGCAGTTGGAAGAATTAACCAGTGGAACAACTTGCCTCTTGAAGTTTTTAAGAAGAGACTGGAGAGCCATTTTTGTCTAAAAGGGGATGGGGTTTCCTGCCTGAGCAGGGGGTTGGACTAGATGATCTCCAAGAATGCTGGACTCGATGGGCTTTGGCCTGATTCAGCATGGGTCTTCTTATGTTCTTATGTTCTAAGGTCCCTTCCAACTATGTTATTCTATTCTATTCTATTCTATTCTATTCTATTCTATTCTATTCTATTCTATTCTATTCTATTCTATTCTATTCTATTCTATTCTATTTCTTATTCTATTCTATTCTATTCTATTCTATTTCTTATTCTATTCTATTTTATTCTATTCTATTTCTTATTCTATTCTATTTCTTATTCTGTTCTATTCTATTCTATTTCTTATTCTATTCTATTCTATTTCTTATTCTATTCTATTTCTTATTCTGATCTATTCTATTCTATTCTATTCTATTTATTATTCTATTCTATTCTATTCTATTCTATTCTATTCTATTCTATTCTATTCTATTCTATTCTATTCCATATATTCTATTCCATATATTCTATTCTATTCTATTCTATTCTATTCTATTCTATTCTATTCTATTCTATTCTATTCTATTCTATTCTATTCTATTCTATTCTATTCTATTCTATTCTATCCAAGAACATGACCACGAATGATCCTTTGGTGTCCTCAAGGATTGAGTTTGACTTGAGGGAGTCTTTAGGGATGAAAAATGAAGGTGGACACGATTACAGGAGAAAGTCTACAGCCTGCCTCTCCCTCAACAAACAGGGCCCAGGCCTGAATCAGGCAAACAGCTGGTAACATTTATCTTCTGATATTGGCCTTTTAGGTTCTCCCAAAGTAAACAGAATCACGATGCAGAAAGCCTCTGTTAGGGTCATTTAGTGCTGGAAAGAGCAAATACAACATGGCAAATGAAGCAGAAGACCTGGTGGCCGCTTGATGGGGAAATACAGGTAGTCCTCGACTTCCTGTTCTATTCTATTCTATTCTATTCTATTCTATTCTATTCTATTCTGTTCTGTTCTGTTCTGTTCTGTGCTGTGCTGTGCTGTGCTGTGCTGTGCTGTTCCGTTCCGTTCCATATATTCTATTCTATTCTATTCTATTCTATTCTGTTCTGTTCTGTTCTGTTCTGTGCTGTGCTGTGCTGTGCTGTGCTGTGCTGTGCTGTGCTGTGCTGTTCTGTTCTGTTCTGTTCTGTTCTGTTCCGTTCCGTTCCGTTCCGTTCCGTTCCATTCCATTCCATATATTCTATTCTATTCTATTCTATTCTATTCTATTCTATTCTATTCTATTCTATTCTATTCTATTCTATTCTATTCTATTCTATTCTATTCTATATTCTACTCTACTCTACTCTACTCTGCTCTGCCCTGCCCTGCCCTGCCCTGCCCTGCCCTGCCCTGCCCTGCCCTGCCCTGCCCTGCCCTATTCTATTCTATTCTATTCTATTCTATTCTATTCTATTCTATTCTATTCTATTCTATTCTATTCTATTCTATTCTATTCTATTCTATTCTATTCTATTCTATTCTATTCTATTCTATTCTATTCTATTCCATTCCATTCCATTCCATTCTATTCTATTCTATTCTATATCCCATTCCATATTTTGTATTCTATTCTATTCTATTCTATTCTATTCTATTCTATTCTATTCTATTCTATTCTATTCTATTCTATTCTATTCTATTCTCTTTTCTATTCTATTCTATTCTATTCTATTCTATTCTATTCTATTCTATTCTATTCTATTCTATTCTATTCTATTCTACTCTACTCTACTCTACTCTACTCTACTCTATTCTGTTCAGTAGTCCTCTACTTACCACAGTTCATTTAGCGACCGTTCAACCTGCTCCCTCTTCCGTGGAACATCTTTCAAGGATCAGAAGGCTGCTAAGCTACGCGTGCCAAGTTCCCCGAAATGCTCTTGAATTAATTAAAAAAATCAAGACCTTCCTCAAGAGGAGGTTGAACTTTTCTACGGGAGCTGAAAGATGCTTTTCGCTCGGGAGGAAGTTAGACTATTAAGTCCAAGCTGGGGAGCGCACGAGCGACTTCCCTCCAGAAGTGGTGGGTCCTCCAACACTGGAGGTTTTTAAGAAGAGATTGGACAGCCATCAGTCTGAAAGGGTACAGGGTCTCCTGCTTGAGCAGCGGGCTGGACTAGATGACCTCCAAGGTCCCTTCCAACTCTTGTCATTCTGTTATTTTGTTAAGACTCTTGCTCAGCTCCGAGTCCAGCAACTACGGACAGAACTGTGAATTTAGCGTGATATTTTAGAGCTCTCATCAAAGACAAAAGCAACTTGGAATAAAGGAGAAACTTCCTAACAGGGAGGACAATTAACCAGTGGAACAGCTTTGCCTTCAGATGTTGTTGGTGCTGCGTCACTGGAGGCTTTTAAGAAGAGACTGGAGAGCCACTTGAGCAGGGGGCTGGACTAGAAGACCTCCAAGGTTCCCTCCAGCTCTATTCTATTCTACGCATGCCATTCATTCAACCCACCAGAAATCAGATGGTGATCAATGTTGTTCCTGGCCAGGACTCAATTGTTGAGATTCAATACAGATTGATTGAGTAAATAAATAGGATGACTTCCAACCTGCAGTGAATCCAATAAATCAGTTGATTGGTTAAGTGAATGAATACGATGGTTTCCAACTGAACTGGAATTGATTGAATAGGAATGAATTAAGAAACAAGAAGGCATCCAATTTGCAGGAAAACCAACGAATGGAATGAATGGATAGATAGATAGATAGATAGATAGATAGATAGATAGATAGATAGATAGATAGATAGATAGATAGATAGATACCCTCCAACTTACAGTAAATCCAACAAACTGAATGAATGAATGACTTCCAACTTATGAGAAATCCAACAGAATGAATGAATGAATGAATGAATACATAAAGAAAGTGACATCCAACTTACAGCAAAACCAATAACATGAATGAATGAATAACTTCCAACTTACAGTAAATCCAACACAATGAATGAATGAATGAATGAATAAGATGACTTTCAACTTACAATAAATCCAAAATATTGAATGAATGAATGAATGAACGAATAAATGAGACTCAACTTACAGCAAAACCAACAAAATGAATGAATGAATGAGGAAGGAAGGAAGGAAGGAAGGAAGGAAGGAAGGAAGGAAGGAAGGAGAATGAGACTGAGAGGGAGGGAGGGAGGGAGGGGAAAAGGAAGGAAGGAAGGAGAATGAGAGTGAGAGGGAGGGAGGGAGAGAAGAAGGAAGGAAGGAGAATGAGAGTGAGAGGGAGAGAGGGAAAAAGAAAGGAAGAAGGAAGGAAGGAAGGAAGGAAGGAAGGAAGGAAGGAAGGAAGGAAGGAAGGAAGGAAGGAAGGAAGGAAAGAAGGAATAAGATGACTTCCAACTTACAGCAAGTCCAATCAGACCAGGTTCTCCAATTTCACCCTGCCCAGGAAGCAAAATTACAATTTTAATTGCTGAAAAGAGCATCACGAACTTGCCATCATAAATGGACCACAATCTGTTGCCTATTGTGCAAATCCCAGAATTGTTTCACTGACCTTCTGCCCTACGGGGCCTCTTCTGCCAAAAAACCCCATCATTCCTTTGGCCCCCGGGTCTCCCTTCATGCCCTAGTCAGTGGAAAAAAGGGGGGAAATGAAAATATTCCCTCTCCCATTCTTCGACCCACCAAATCGGAAGTTCGCATCGTAGGGGATTTCCTTCCTTCAAACAGCCAGCCAAGAACAGCTAACATCAAAGGCCTGGAGACTAAAACAGACGAGGAACGACTTGGGTTTGGCTAAAGAAAAGAAGGACCAGGGGGTGACACGATAGCAGTCTTCCAGTATCTCAGGGGCTGCCCCAAAGAAGAGGGAGTCAAGCTCTTCTCCAAAGCGGCTGAAGGCAGGACAAGAAGCAATGGATGGAAACTCATCAAGGAGAGAAGCAACCTAGAACTAAGGAGAAACTCCCTAACAGTTAGAACAATTAACCAGTGGAACCACCTGCCTCCAGAAGCGGTGAATGCTCCAACACTGGAAGTCTTTAAGAAGAGACTAGACAGCCATTTGTCCAAAATGGTATACGGTTTCCTGCCTGAGCAGGGGGTTGGACTAGATGACCTCCAAGTTCCCTTCCAGCTTCATTATTATTATTATAAAGTTTTTCCCACTTAACAAGCGTGGCAGCGTCCCCAGAGTCACAGGATCACATTTTGGTTGCTTGGCAGCAGGCGTGTACCTAACGACGATTGCAGCGGATGGGGGGTCGCCTGACCGCCATCAGAGACCTTCCCAGCCAGCTTCCAACAAGCCAAGTCAGCAGCAGAAGCCAGATTTGCTTAAAGACGACGTGGCTTGCTTAACAAACTGCAACGATTTGCTTATCCACCATAGCAAAAAAAAAAAAAAGATCGTAAAGTTGGACACGACTCGCTTTACATCCGCCTTGCTCAGCTGTGGGAATTCTGCTGCCAGCTGTGTTCATAAGTGGAGGACTAACGGCATTGTGATATGTCACACAAGGAGGGGAGAATGTGCAACTGCTGTGGCGCTTAATACATTTTAATCACAACTTCTCGCTGGGCCAGAGACATAATTTTCCCTCCCTCCCCCCCCCCCCCGATAAAATTAAAGATACAGAAATCTTCAAAAAATACCTTTTCTCCGAAAGGGCCATCCTCTCCTTTCTCGCCCTTGTCCCCATCAAAGCCTGGAGGGCCTCGTTCCCCCTAAGTAAAAAA
The DNA here is from genome assembly GCA_034064705.1 of Bothrops alternatus. Taxonomy (NCBI): domain Eukaryota; kingdom Metazoa; phylum Chordata; class Lepidosauria; order Squamata; family Viperidae; genus Bothrops; species Bothrops alternatus. Next base: position 21,363 of record JARGCV010001320.1, on the reverse strand, counting down.
GCACAGGTATTTTTTGCTTTAGGATGGAGAAAAAGGAAAGAAGAATGTCAGCTGTGCTTCTCTTGGTTTGGGTTAACCATGATTAAGAGTGAGAGAGAGAGAGAGAGAGAGAGAGAGAGAGAGAGAGAGAGAGAGAGAGAGAGAGAGAGAGAGAGAGAGAGAGAGAGAGAGAGAGAGAGAGAGAGAGAGAGAGAGAGGAGAAGGGAAAAGAGAAAAGAGAAAGAGAAAGGAGAAAAAGGAGGAGAAAAAGATAAAAAGGAGAAAGAGAAAGAGCGAGCAAAAGAAAGAGGAACAAGAAGGAAAAGAGAAAAAGAAAAGGAAAGAAAGCAAAAGGGAGGAAGAAAGAAAAAAGAGAAAGTCTCTGTGTGTGAGACAGAGAGAGAGAGAGAGAGAGAGAGAGAGAGAGAGAGAGAGAGAGAGAGAGAGAGAGAGAGAGAGAGAGAGAGAGAGCAGTGCTAGAAGGGAGGGGGGTTTACAGAGAGGAAGAGGATGACCCATCCCCATCTCAATGAGCCATGAAGAAACAAATGCTTCATTCCCAACAACCATCAAGTCAACACAACTTACCGTATCTCCTTTATTTCCCTTGTAGCCTTGAGGTCCAAGGATCGTGATCAAATCTCCCTGTGGTTCAAACATGCAAGAGAAATGTAGTTTGCACTGGGTGTTCCTACACGGGGGTTCCTCAACCTTGGCAACGTTTAAGGCGCACAGATTTCAACTCCCCGAATTCCGCAGCCAGCCATGCGCTGAACAAATGATGGCTAGGACCGTTCCTTGGAGTCCATCACCCTCCTCCCCCCCCCCATGGTCATGTTGTTGCAATCTGGGCGTTTAACCATTGACTGGCATTTACAACCAGTTGCAGTCCCCCGCAATCCCGTGATCGCCAACTTGCAATTGTTTTCCTGCCGGTTTCCCAGAAAGTCAATGGGGAAGCTAGCAGGAATTCGTACGTTGTTGGGATAATTCTCCCACACCTGTCCACGCTTCCCTAGCCCTTCTGCATGTGTGTTGTGCACTTTCAGATACCCTTGCTGACCCATGCCACATCTCTCTTGCACCTTCACATGCTCACTTGCACTCTTTGCGAACCTGCATCCCATCATCTCTTTTGTTTTTTTTTAAATACTTTTTCACATGTCTACATTCTTTTTTTTTTCTTTTACTCTTTATTGTCCCTTTAGGCCAGGGGTAGGCAACCTCGGCTCTTTTATGACTGGTGGACTTCAACTCCCAGAATTCCCGAGCCAGCCATGCTGAGGGGAAAGGGAGAGGTTTCCAAGCTGAGCCAGGGTGGCTCAGGAATTCTGGGAATTGAAGTCCACGCCTCATAAAAGAGCCAAGGTTGCCTACCCCTGTCCTAAGTCCTCCTGTTCTAAGCGGTGAGCCTCCTAGACCAGGGGTAGGTAACCTTGGCTCTTTTATGACTGGTGTACTTCAACTCCCAGAATTCCTGAGCCAGCCATGCTGAGGGGAAAGGGAGAGGTTTCCAAGCTGAGCCAGGCTGGCTCAGGAATTCTGGGAGTTGAAGTCCACCAGTCATAAAAGAGCCAAGGTTGCCTATCCCTGCACTAGGCCAAGGCCACTTTATGACTGGTGGACTTGAACTTCCTGAGCCAGCATGAGGGAACTTTGGCCCCCTCATGACTGGCGGACTTCAACTCCCAGAATTCCTGAGCCAGCATGAGGGAAATTTGGCCCCCTCATGACTGGTGGACTTCAACTCCCAGAATTCCTGAGCCAGCATGGGGGGAACTATGGCCCCCTCATGACTGGCAGACTTCAACTCCCAGAATTCCTGAGCCAGCATGGGGGAACTATGGCCCCCTCATGACTGGCAGACTTCAACTCCCAGAATTCCTGAGCCAGCATGGCTCAGCTTGGAAACCTCTCCCTTTCCCCTCAGCACGGCTGGCTCAGGAACTCTGGGAGTTGAAGTCCGCCAGTCATAAAAGAGCCGAGGTTCCTACCCCTGGTCTAGCCCTCGACTTACAACAGTTCATTTAGTGACCGTTCAAAGTTACAATGGCACTGAAAAAAAGCGACTGATGGCCCCCGTTCGTGCTAACGACCATCCCCCTGGTTACCTGATCAAAATTCGGAAGCTTGGCAACTGGCTCGTATTTATGATAATGTCCCGGGGTCACGTGATCCCCTTTTGTGACCTTCTGACAAGCAAAGTCAACGGGGGGGGGGAGCTGGATTCTTTTTACAATCGTGTGACTAACTCAACAACCACACTTAACAGATGTGGCAACAAAGGTTGTACAATGGGGCGAAATTCACTTCACAAATGTCTCACTTAGCCACAGAAATTTTGGGCTCAGTTACGGTCGTAAGTTGAGGACTGCCTGTAAAATTATAAGAAAGAAAGAAAGAAAGAAAGAGAGAGAGAGAGAGAGAGAGAGAGAGAGAGAGAGAGAGAGAGAGAGACAGAGACAGAGACAGAGACAGACAGAGTGACAGAGAAAGAACAGAAAGAAAATGGGAAAAAGAAAGAGAAAGAAAGAAAGAAAAAAAGAAAGAGAACAAAATGAAAAAGGGAAAGAGAGAGAGAGAAGAATGGAAAGAAAAAGGGAAAGAGAAAGAAAGAAAGAAAGAAAGAAAGAAAGAAAGAAAGAAAGAAACAGACAGACAGACAGACAGAGACAGAGAAAGAACGGAAAAAAATGGGAAAAAGAAAGAGAGCGAGAGAAAGAAAGAAAGAAAGAGAGCGAGAGAAAGAAAGAAAGAAAGAAAGAGAGAAAGAAAGAAAGAAGGAGGGCTCAGCCTGATGCTTTTGTGCCTTTCGTATCTGTCAGGCCAGCCAGCCACCGACCCACCTACCAACCCACCCGAAATCAGTTGATGGAATCTGAGATTTAAGAGAGGAGCCTCTGTGCCAGCTGAATCATGGCTTAATCACAGCCACTTTGCCTTTGAAGGCGAGGGGGGGGGTTTCTAGGAGGTGACGGCAGCCAGCAAATGAATGCTTCACTTTGTGTGTCTGGAGAAATAACCGTTCTTCTCGCCCCCGCCGTCTTCAAGGAATGGCTGAGGTTCCCTCCCAAGGAGAGGTGAATAAAACACTAGGAACCAAACGGTACTTTCAATGGCCTGGGAGAGAGCATCACGCAGACGGGATCCTCAGCAGCCATCGCTAACTCTTATTCTTCTCTGTCTTCCCAAGCTTTTCCCTCCAGGAAGTGATGCTTTCTGCTAAATGTTGGTCAAGTTGAAAAGATATATATATAAAGGTAGGTAGGTAGGTAGGTACATAGATAGATAGGTAGGTAGGTAGGTAGGTAGATAGATAGATAGATAGATAGATAGATAGACAGACAGACAGACAGACAGACAGAGACAGGCAGGCAGGCAGGCAGAGACAGGCAGACAGACAGACAGACAGACAGATAGATAGATATAGACATAGACATAGAAAGAGATAGAGAGACAGACAGACAGACATAGAGATAGATACGTGTTTCCCCGAAAGCAAGACAGTGTATTACTTTCTTTTTATCCCCAAAAGCCCCACTATGTCTTACTTTCGGGGTACGGCTTATATTGATTGGAAAACAATTGTCAGTTTTATTTTAAGTATTTTAAGTATATATGTCTTACTTTCGGGGTACGGCTTATATTAGCCGACCTCCTGAAAACCCCGATACGTCTTACAATCGGGGGTGTCTTACTATCGGGGAAACAGTAGGTAGGTAGGTAGGTAGGTAGATAGATAGATAGATAGATAGATAGATAGATAGATAGATAGATAGATAGATAGATAGATAGATAGATAGATAGATAGACAGGCAGAGACAAGCAGGCAGGCAGAGACAGGCAGACAGGCAGACAGACAGACAGACAGACAGATAGATAGATATAGACATAGAAAGAGATAGAGAGACAGACAGAGATAGAGATAGATAGATAGATAGATAGATAGATAGATAGATATATAGATAGATAGATAGATAGATAGATAGAGATAGATAGAGATAGATAGATAGATAGAGAGAGAGAGAGAGAGAGAGAGAGAGAGAGAGAGAGAGAGAGAGAGAGAGAGAGAGAGAGAGAGAGAGAGAGAGATACATAGATAGAAATAGATACATAGATAGATGATAGTTATAAAAACAATTCAGACCTGCACATGGATTAGAGAACAAATGAAAGTATACGATGCCATCCAAAGAATTGAAATGGGCCGGTCACATAGCAAGAAGACCTGAGGGCAGATGGACCAAAGTGGTCCTAGAATGGGTCCCCCTTGATCCAAAGCATCCAGGTCCAGCATCTTCACGAACACCTTTTGTCCTTCCTAGCCCACCCACCCAGCCCACTGTGGATCCCCCTTACTTTCTCTCCTTTGAGTCCAGGAATGCCAACGTCACCCTAAACGTGGAAAAAGAAGGAATGTCAGATGGATTTGTGTGGATTGGGTAACAGCCAAAATCCAATGGAATTGGTGCTTCTAGAAATACCAGGCGCCTTCAAAGAGAACCAGAAAAAGAAAGGAAATGTTTGCCCTTAACGCATATTTGAAATTTCGTTCTTCTTACCTTCTCTCCTTTTGAACCAGCAGGGCCTTTCTGCCCCTGGAAAACAAAGGAACAAAACCTGGTTTTTATTTTATTTTATCTTATACTTTATTTTATTATTTTACTTTTATCCTGGCTATAATGCTATCGGACAATTCTCGGCAGCGTATGATACGATAAAAACACGATAAAACATTAAGAAATTAAAATAATCAATCAATCAATCAATGAATCAATAAACAAGCAATGTTTAAGATGTTATTTTATTTTATTTTACTTTATCTTATTTTATCTTATGTTTTATTTTACTTTATCATGTTATTTTATTATTTTACTTTTATCCTGGCTATAATGCTATCGGACAATTCTCGGCAGCGTATGATACGATAAAAACACTGTAAAACATTAAGAAATTAAAATAATCAATCAATCAATCAATAAACAAGCAATGTTTAAGATGTTATTTTATTTTATTATTTTATTTTATCCCTATTATTTTACTTTAACGCTGGCTATCATCTCATTTTATTTTATTTTACTATTCTATTTTATATTTTATTTTATTTTACTGTATCACCTCATTTTATTATTTTACTTTAATGCTGGCTATCATCTCATTTTATTTTATTTTATTATTCTATTTTATTTTACTTTATCACTTCATTTTATTATTTTACTTTAATGCTGGCTATCATGCTATCTATCAGACAATTCTCGGCAGCGTACGATACGAAAAAACAACACTGTAAAACATTAAGAAATTAAAATAATCAATCAATCAATAAACAAGCAATGTTTAAGATGTTATTTTATTTTATTATTTTATTTTATCCCTATTATTTTACTTTAACGCTGGCTATCATCTCATTTTATTTTATTTTACTATTCTATTTTATATTTTATTTTATTTTACTGTATCACTTCATTTTATTATTTTACTTTAATGCTGGCTATCATGCTATCTATCAGACAATTCTCGGCAGCGTACGATACGAAAAAACAACACTGTAAAACATTAAGAAATTAAAATAATCAATCAATCAATAAACAAGCAATGTTTAAGAAGTTATTTTATTTTATTATTTTATTTTATCACTATTATTTTACTTTAATGCTGGCTATCATCTCTTTTTATTTTATTTTACTATTCTATTTTATATTTTATTTTATTTTACCTTATCACTTCATTTTATTATTTTACCTGAATGCTGACTATCATCTCATTTTATTTTATTTTACTATTCTATTTTACATTTTATTTTATTTTACCGTATCACTTCCTTTTATTATTTTACTGGCTATCATCTCATTCTATTTTATTTTAGTATTCTATTTTATATTTTATTTTATTTTACTTTATCCTTTCATGTTATTATTTTATTTGAACGCTGGCTATCATGCTATCTATCGGACAATTCTCGGCAGCGTACGATACGAAAAAAACAACACTGTAAAACATTAAGAAATTAAAATAACCCATCCATCAATCAATCAACAAGCAATGTTGAAGATGTCCAAAGGAATAAGATGGGGTCTTGCATGCTTTTGCTCTTCTCTTCGATGGTTTGACGGGATCCCGGATCCCCGGGCTTGCTTACCGTCACACCTAGAGGACCACGAAGGCCAGCGCTTCCTTCTTCCCCCTGTTCAAAAGAGGTCACATGGGCATCAGGGCTTCTAAAAATGGGACATTTCCACCAACATTCCATAGCCCTCGACTTACGACCACAGTCCAGCCCGAAATTTCATCGCTAAGTGAGACCGTTAAGTGAGTTTGGCCCCGTGTTACGACTTTCCTCGCCACGGTGGTTAAATGAATCACGGCAGTTGTTAAATTAGTAACTTGGTTGTTAAGTGAATCGGTCTTCCCCGTTCGGTTTTGCTGGTCTGAAGATGGCCAAAGGAGATCACGTGACCCCTGGGACACGGCGATCGTCATAAATGCAGGCCTTGGCTTATGACTCCAACTGGGTGATGAGTTCTAATCCTGCCTTAGATAGGAGAGCCGGCTGAATGACTTTATCAATTTGGGGGGGGGGGTTTGGTCTTTTATAACATTTTTTTAGATCAGGGGTAGGCAACCTTGGCTCTTTCATGACTCGTGGACTTCAACTCCCAGAATTCCTGGGCCAACATGGCTCAGCTTTCCCCTCAGCCTGGCTGGCTCAGGAATTCTGGGAGTTGAAGTCCACAAGTCATAAAAGGGCCATCGGTCCCCACCTCTGATTCTAGGGTGTTCCTGCCAGCTTAGTTCCCCTTCTATTCCCTCACCTGACTGGCTGAGGAATTCTGGGAGTTGAAGTCCACACATCTTAAAGTTGCCAAGTTAGAAGAACCCTGATCTAGGCGCAGGGGTGGGCAACCTTGGCTCTTTTATGACTCATGGACTTCAACTCCCAGAATTCCTGAGCCAGCCTGGCTCAGCTTGGAAACCTCTCCCTTTCCCCTCATCATGGCTGGCTTAGGAATTCTGGGAGTCGAAGTCCACCAGTCATAAAAGCCGAGGTTGCCTACCTCTGGCCTAGGCCTAGGCCGCTTTATGACTGGTAGACTTCAACTCCCAGAATTCCTGAGCCAGCATGGCTCAGTTTGGAAACCTTTCCCTTTCCCCTCAGCATGGCTGGCTCAGGAATTCTGGGAGTTGAAGTCCACCAGTCATAAAAGAGCCAAAGTTGTCTACCTCTGGCCTAGGCCTAGGCTGCTTTATGACTGGTGGACTTCAACTCCCAGAATTCCTGAGCCAGCCTGGCTCAGTTTGGAAACCTCTCCCTTTCCCCTCAGCATGGCTAGCTCAGGAATTCTGGGAGTTGAAGTCCACGAGTACTAAAAGAGCCAAGGTTGTCTACTCCTGTCTTAGATTATAGAAGAAAACCCCAAAATACAGAAGCAAATGATGGGGCACAGTGGGGAGGGAAAAGGGAAAGAACAGTGAGGGGGAGAAGGGAAAAATAAAAATAAAAAACGTTGGCTTCCGACTTCCTCCGTTGCAAGAGAACGAAGCCTTAACATCCGAACCTCAACTTTTTTTTTTACTTTTCCATAATAATAGTAATATGTGTGGGGTTTTTTTTTTTAAATATTTTTTGCTTGGGCTTAGATTGAAATTGTTGTTTTATATATATGTTGTAAGCCGCTCCGAGTCTTCGGAGAGGAGCGGCATATAAGTCCAAACAAAATATAAATATAAATATATAAATAAACCAGCCATTTCTATAACAACCGATCCATGAAGTTGGTCAAACCTGGCTGAGTGACTTTGAGCCAGCCCACCTCACAGGGTCGTCGTTGCGGGGAAAATGGGAGGGGGGGGAGGAAATTGCGTGGGCTCGTTGCCTTGAGATATTTATAAAAATAATAACCGAGGGGATATAAGCGCAGAAATGAATGAGTGAGTGAAATTCAAGTTCTAAACTTAGACTAGATAGTTCGGAAAAAGCTGGCGGCCGTTTATTTCCCTTCAGGCCTGCCCACACCGCCTTGACTCCCCTGATTTGGACTTTTAATGAATTAATCTCACATTAATACTGTCCTGTCGAATTTAAATGGCTTCTTCTGGTTGCCTTTCGCCCATTAGTCTTTAATGCCCTATTTATATGCCGTCGTATTTAAAGTGTCAAGAGGATAGCTGGCTTGCTAATTTTTTAAGCATCTTTGCTCGGCACTTTGTAAAGCTAGAGAGGAGCCGGGCTCGTAAATAAAGCCACGTATTTGCAGGTATTCATAATTAATATTCATTTCTGTGGAGTTTGTGCCAAGAGGGATTTTGAACGCTGATGGTTAGGAAGAAGAGGAGAATTTTAAGCTGAACAGTCATAGTGGAAGCTGTGTAGGGAGGATGGTGCTGGGCACAAAATCGTCACAAGAAAGGTTTGTTTCCTGCGATACATCGTGGTTTGTGCCAAGCGATGAAATGAAGAGAAGGACGAGGGGGGACATGATAGCAGCGTTCCAATCTCTCAGGGGCTGCCCCAAAGAAGAGGGAGTCAAGCTGTTCTCCAAAGCCCCTGAAGGCAGAAGCAACAGATGGAAACTAACCAAGGAGAGAAGCAACCTGGAACTAAGGAGGAATTTCCTGACAGTTCGAACAATTCACCAGTGGAACCACCTGCCTCCAGAAGTGGTGAATGCTCCAACATTGGAGGTTTTTAAGAAGAGACTGGGCAGCCATTTGTCCGAAATGGCATAAGGTTTCCTGGCTGAGCAGGGGGTTGGACTAGATGACCTCCAAAGTCCCTTCCAACTCTGTTATTCTATTCTATTCTATTCCATTCCATTCTATTCTATTCTACTCTATTCTATTCTATTCCATATTTTCTACTCCATTCCATTCCATTCCATTCCATTCCATTCTATTCTATTCCATTCCATTCCATTCTATTCTATTCTATTCTATTCTATTCTATTCTATTCTATTCTATTCTATTCTATTCTATTCTATTCTATTCTATTCTAGGGCAGTTCAAAACAGAATCTGGAGGAACAGAAGGCAGAGACTTGAGTTAGCTGCTCATCCTACCTGCGGGCCTGGAAAACCCAGGTAGCCTCTGGGACCAGGTACTCCAAGGCCGCTGTCCCCCTGAAAAGCAGGCAGAAAATGTGGATTGATGCAGAGAAATAGCCATCATTCTGTGTGTGACTTGAGTAAAAAAAAGGGTGGGCTTCACCTTCGTTTTTAACCCCCCTCCCCAGATACTCCTGAACGGGATGCTGTGGGGTGGGGAGAGGGGAGCTGCTGGGGGTTTGCAAAATTGCCTCGTTCTATTCTGAAGCAACCTCTGTGGTCCTTGGGGTTCTCCGAGCTTGGTGGTTTCCTTGCAGACATTTTATTACTCAGCTCGGTAACAGCATCAGTTGTAGAAGGGAGTGGGATTTGTAGGGGAGGAGGAGGAGGAGGAGGAGGAAGAGGAGGAGGAAGAGGAGGAGGAGGATTGTGGCTTCCTTGATCCTCTCTGAGCTTATTTTCTTGCAGACATTTCATTACCCAACTAGGGAACCTCATCAGTGCCAGAAGGGTGTCTGGGGTTTCCTCTCTTCATATGCTAGTGACTTGTCCTGTATACTTCTACTATATTCAACTGTTCGAACTTCCAATGCCGGTAAATCAGCGGTTCTCAACCTTTTCCGGGGCTCGACCCTGGCCCACATCGCGCATGCGTGGCGCGACGGGGCGCATCGCGCATGCACGGTGCAATGGGGTGCATCGCACATGCGTGGTGCGACGAGGCGCATCGCGCATGCACGGTACGGCGGGGCGCATCGCGCATGCACGGTGTGATGGGGTGCGACGGGGCACATAGCGCATGCGCGGTGCGACAACCCGCATCGCAAAAAAATGGCCGACCAAAAAAAAATTTAAAAATGGCCTACCCCCCCAAAAAATGGCGGGCCCGCATCACGCATGCACGGCGTGACGGCCTGCATCGCAATGGGGGGAAAAAATTGCCGACCAAAAAAAATGGCCGACAAAAAAAAATGGCCGACAAAAAAATAAAATAAAAAATGGCGGACTGTGGTGTTTGGCGACCCCCGTGAAATGGTCGTTCGACCCCAAATGGGGTCGCGACCCACAGGTTGAGAACCGCTGCGCTAAATGAAGGTTGCAAGGCAAGAGCTACCAATATGATCATTTGAATAAAATGTGTTTTTAAAAAAAGAGAAATGGCCCATTCTTATATACCCCCTCCAAGCGAGCGGCCATCTCTACCTGGCAGACTGCGGCCTTCCGCTCGGGGGTTTCTCCCAACCAAGGTAGGACTCACCTTTTTGCCTTTGCTCCCTGGGGCACCTGGCTTTCCCTGAAGGAGAGGAAAAAAAACAACACAACAGTTGTCAGAGATCCCCTCGGGTGGCTCCGATCCGCCATCGATCGGAACTGAACTACAGAAGGAGTCGATGCAACGGGTTAGGTTTCCCTGCATGCAACACGTAGCCGTTTTCCAGCCCCCCCTCCTCTGCTCCCCCCCACACCCCGGGCTGGGTCAAACCTAACGCAGCAGCACCTGACTCCCCCAAAGAGTCAGGCCAGCTTTTGCACCCCACACGGGGTTGTAAAAAAAAACCAAAACCATTTGATTTAAAAGAACCCAAATTAAAACCAAAAGCTCTCTGCTCAGCCCTTATATATAAAATGTGCAATTCCTTTCTAGTATGGATGATGTCACCTAGTTGGGTCATGAAACGTCTGCAAGAAAACCCACCAAGGTCAGAGAGCCTCAAGGACCCCACAGTCCTCCTCCTCCTCCTCCTCCTCACAACCCCACTCCCTTCTAGCAGTGATGATGTTACTTAGCTGGGTCATGAAACGTCTGCCAGAAAGCCATCAAGCCCAGAGAGCACCAAGGACTCCACAATTCTTCTCCTTCTCTTCCTCCTCCTCCTCCTCTTCTTTCTTCCCCTTCATTCTTTCTCTTTTCTTCCTCTCCCCTCCCCCTCCTCTTCCCCCTTCTCTTAAACCTTATTCCCTTCTGGCACTGATGATGTTCCATAGTTGGGTCATGAAACGTCTGCAAGGAAACCACCCAGCTCGGAGAGCACCAAGGACCCCACAGTTCCTTCCTTCCTTCCTTCCTTCCTTCCTTCCTTCCTTCCTTCCTTCCTTCCTTCCTTCCTTCCTTCCCTCCCTCCCTCCCTCCCTCCCTCCTTACTTCCTTCTTCTCCTTTCCACTTCTTTCTAGCACTGATGATGTCACCTAGTTGGGTCATGAAACGTCTGCAAGAAAACCCACTAAGGTCAGAGAGCCTCAAGGACCCCACAGTCCTCCTCCTCCTCCTCCTCCTCCTCCTCCTCCTCCTCCTCCTCCTCCTCCTCACAACCCCACTCCCTTCTAGCACTGATGATGTAACCTAGCTGGGTCATGAAACGTCTGCAAGAGAGCCACCAAGCTCAGAGAGCCCCAAGGACTCCACAATTCTTCTCCTTCTCTTCCTCCTCCTCCTCCTCCTCCTTCCTCTTCATTCTTTCTCTTTTTTCCTCTCCCCCTCCCCCTCCTCTTCCCCCTTCTCTTAAACCTTATTCCCTTCTGGCACTGATGATGTTCCATAGTTGGGTCATGAAACGTCTGCAAGGAAACCACCCAGCTCGGAGAGCACCAAGGACCCCACAGTTCCTCCTTCCTTCCTTCCTTCCTTCCTTCCTTCCTTCCTTCCTTCCTTCCTTCCTTCCTTCCTTCCTTCCCTCCCTCCCTCCTTACTTCCTTCTTCTCCTTTCCACTTCTTTCTAGCACTGATGATGTTACCTAGTTGCATCATGAAACATCTGCAAGAAAGCCACCAAGATCAAAACCACCAAGGATGCCACCTTTCTCCTCCTCCTCCTCCTCCTCCCTTCTAGCACTGATGACGTAACCTAGCTGGGTCATGAAATGTCTGCAAGAAAGCAGACCATGGGATGCTGCAACGGTTGCAAACGCCGGTATCAATCACAAGTCCCCCTTTTTCCAGTAACTTCGAAATAAATGCATGGTTGTAAGTCGTAGGACCAACTGAACTGGACTTCTTAAAGTGATGTTTTGTATTCTCTCCCTCTCTCCTTTTCCAGGCAAACCCACCTCTGTTCCGGGAGATCCAGGCGGGCCTTTTAGTCCCATCGATCCAGTCCGGCCTCTTTTCCCTGCTTCCCCTGAAAAGAGATTTTTTTTTTTTTTCCCAGAGAACGTTACTGGAAGAAAAGGCAGAGTCTCGTTTTCTCCTGATGAGTTCCTCAATTAAGTGATTGTTTTCTGCTGGATTGTTTGTCTGGTGTTCATCCCCGCTTATCTAAATATCGGTTGGTGGAGAGGATGCGTTCAGGGCTTGGACATCTACAGAGATTGTCCCAAAGGTGCTTTTTTTTTTTCCAAAGAGGCAACGGGACTTTCCTGTTTTTCCTTTGAAGACGTTTCGCTTCTCATCCCAGCTCTGACTGGATGGTGGGGGAAGTATTTATACTCCTTACAGATGGCTGGTCATTTGCATTCTTTCTGTGAGTCGTTGAGGCCACTTGGAGGTTGACCTGTGTCCTCAGGGTCACCCGAGCGGTGCAAATGGATGTGGAACCTTCTTGGAACGGCTGAAAGGGTTGGAACACCCATTTGCACCACTCAGCTGACCCTGAGGACACAGGCACACCTCCAAGTGGCCTCAATGACGCTCTATAAGCAGGCAAATGAAAAGCCGTTTGGACAAGTAACCGTTTGGTTACTTACAGGACCGTCTGCTGCCCATGAAACCCAGCGACCGGTTAGGGCCCACAGAGTCGGCCTTCTCCAGGTCCCGTCAGCCAGACAGTGTCGCCTGGCGGGGCCTAGGGGAAGGGCCTTCTCTGTTGCGGCCCCGGCCCTCTGGAATCAACTCCCCCCCGGAGATCCGTATTGCCCCCACCCTCTCCGCCTTTCGCAAACTGTTAAAGACACATCTTTGCCGGCAGGCCTGGGGCAGTTTACACCTTGCCCCAGCCAGTGTATGTTTGTTGTAAGTTTGTTTTTGAATTGACTGGTTTTTTTAATCTAGGGTTTTATAATGTATTTAAGATTTTATAAGGTTTTATAATGTATTCAGATTTCTATATGTTAGTATTTATGTTGTAAGCCACCCTGAGTTTTTTGGAATAGGGCGTCATAGAAATCAAATCAAATAAATAAATAATAAATAAATAATGGGGGGGAACCCCTTGTTCCCCCCCTATTTTTTCAGTTCCCCCCCCCGGGCCTTCCCATCTCTAGTTACTAACTTAACAACTGCAACGGTTCACGTCACAGCCGTGGCAGGAGAGGGCGTAAAATGAGGCAACATTCACTGAACAAATTTCTCACTTAGTTCTCACGGTCAGGAAATCCCTCCTTCGTTCCAGGTTGCTTCTCTCCTTGGTGAGTTTTCCATCTGTCGCTTCCATCGGTGCTTTGGAGAAGATATTGTTTCCCCCCCCCCACCGTCCCCTCTTCTTTGGGGCAGCCCCCCGAAATCAGCCGAGCTGTGAATTGTGAGACCAGTTGAGGCTGGCTAGAAGAGTCCTACATCTCCTGTTTTTGGACTAACTAACTTACTTTTTTTATTCTGTGGAACAGGGCTGGGTCACGCTAACCTGGACGCAGCATCGGATTGCTTAGAAAATGCTGCTGACCCAGTAATAGCCTGTCTCAGAATAATATAGGAAGATAATTCTCCGTCCATTTTCCAATTTCACCCGCCGAATTGCTTTGTTCCCTTTTTTTTTTCATGCTGCCTTGTTCCGTGACATACCAAACGCTCTTTTTCTTCCTTCAATAAAAAAAAAAAAGCCCACGTGGATTTCGGCTACCTTTATATTTCCAACCTGCAAGAAGTTCCTTTATCCTGCCCCTTTTTCAGAGATAAAGTTTTTCTGAGCAGCCCTATTGGATATTAGATGGAGCCAAGTCAAACTTTCCGGTTTGATTCGAATAAATTTGATTTTCTACTTTGCATTTAAATATTTGAAAAAGCAACGTGGCGGCTGGGTTAATCGATAATTCAATAACACACAGGTATCTTTAGTACAGATCTCAAACGACCACATTAAACATTTCCCCTCTTTTCCCCTTAGTATTTTACCGTCTCATATTTAAACTGACACCATTCTTACGATATCGATTAAATACAAATAACTTTCTTACGTTTATCAATCATTGTTAGCTTATACATATCCGGGTTGTTTTAACATTCAATCTTTATAGACAAATCAATGTCCTAATTAGTTTGTCCCAGTTTTTAGTTTTCCGTTAATATTTAAATTTAAACGGTTCTGTTTATAATTTCAAGTTTTAAATAACCCCGATCCCTTGATCACAATTACATCGCAAGATCTAATGTTCAGGATACACGTCTTATCTATTTGGATTCTCACATAATTAAATTTGCTTGGGGAGGGGGGATGTTTGGCCTGGGGGGGATAGGAAGTGGGGTAGAGGTGGCCCAGATTTCTTTTCTGTTCTCTTTTTGTAAATGTTTATTAATTTTTCCCTACAGCTCCACAGCACTTACGCAATGACTTGTGGTCTGAGTTTATTATTCACTAATACAAATTAATTCCTAATCTTTAGTCTTTCTCCAGCCATTGATAGAACAAGTCCCAAGTCTGATAGTATAAAATAACAATAATAGTTGGAGAAGAATTTGGAAGGACCTTGAGATCATCTAGTCCAACCCCCTGCTCAAGAATAAGTCTGTCTCTTGGTGGACAATATGGAAGAAACCAGAATTACCATCTATTGAAATCATGAAGGGCGAAAGGCTAAAATATCTGCACATTTGAAAGATCATTCAAATGAAAAATATATTTGACTGGAAAAAAAATGGATAGACTATATTCAAGGGAAATATCAATCTAAGAAACTGTATTTATCATATAGTTAATTTTTTAGTAGGATTTATATAATAATTTAGTTTAACTTAGTGGGTTTTCTTCTGTTTTACCCTGTATTCACTTTGGAAGTCGGGGGTGGGGGTTGGGAGGGGTTGGGGGGGGGTGGATAATGTATTATAATACACTCAGCTGTAATACTTGCAATATATAAGATGATATATTTATTGATATAAGAGAGTTCTCGGGCAGTACCTCTGACCACATCTGGAGGGGTGGGGAGTGAGGAGTGAAGGAGTGGAGGGAAGTAGGAAGGTTGTAGGAGAGGAGGGTGGAGAGGGAGGGGAGGGAGAGAAGGGAGGGGAGGGAAGGAAGGAAGAGTAGGGAGGAAGGAAGAGGGGGATGTGGTGGAGGGGGTGCGGCCGAGCACGCCATAGTTTTAATACTATTTATTTGTAAATCTTTGTAAAAGATTGCATAACGTTTTGTTTTGTGTGGAGAAAGTTGAAAAATTGATTAAGTTTGAGTTGTATTCAATTATTAGAAACAATAAACCCAATATAATATTAAATAAAAAAAAGAATAAGCAAGTCCGTCTTCATTCTCAATATTTTAAATCATTTCTTTTTCCATGTTGTGCAAATATGATTCTTGCCCCTGGTTGATTTTTTTTTTTCTACTGTACTTTTACCAACGATGGTTTCACTCTGGGCAGTGAGAAGGGTTAAATCAAGGGAACAGTTTGATCAGAAAGCAGGAAGATTGGGAGTTCCGTGGAATTACAAAGCGGCTGGAGAATCTTATTTCTTTGCCATTCGCGACTCAGGGACAGGTGAGATTTGGGCACCTGGGATTGTGACCCCAAAGGTTGCCTTACCTTTTGCCCAAGAGCTCCAGGTGGGCCTGGGGCCCCCCTTTCTCCCTGGGACCCGGGTGTACCGGGATTACCCCCGAATTCCCTGGACGCCTTGTGCTCCAGCAGGCCCTGGTGCCCCAGGTTCGCCCTGGGGGAAAGGAAGCGGAAAGATCAATCATACCGGGAACAAAGTAGGGTGGGATGAAGTTCTGTGGTGTTTGCCATCTTCCAACAGAAGAGACACTTCGTAGTTCAAGGTTGAATGTGTTTATGTAGTGTATATTGGTGACCTTCTGAGAGCGGAATACAACGAAAGCTCATTTTAATGTATGCTGATTAGTGTGCATTCGAAGTGACAATAAAGTTATTCTATTCTATTCTACTCTATTCTATTCTATTCTATTCCATATTTTCTATCTATTCTATTCTATTCTATTTTTATAATTCTATTCGATTCTGTAATTCTATTCTATTCTATTCTATTCTATTCCATCCCATCCCATCCCATATTTTCCATTCTATTCTATTCTATTCTATTCTATTCTATTCTATTCTATTCTATTCTATTCTATTCTATTCTATTCTATTCTATTCTATTCCATTCCATTCCATTCTATTCTATTCCATCCCATCCCAGCCTATCCCATCCCATCCCATATTTTCTCTTCTCTTCTCTTCTCTTCTCTTCTCTTCTCTTCTCTTCTCTTCTCTTCTCTTCTCTCTCTTCTCTTCTCTTCTCTTCTCTTCTCTTCTCTTCTCTTCTCCTCTCCTCTCCTCTTCTCTTCTATCCTATCTTATCCCATCCCATCTCATCCCATCCCATATTTTCTATTCTATTCTATTCTATTCTATTCTATTCTATTCTATTCTATTCTATTCTATTCTATTCTATTCTATTCCATTCCATTCCATCCCATCCCATCCCATCCATCCCATCCCATCCATCCCATCCGATATTTTCTCTTCTCTTCTCTTCTCTTCTCTCTCTTCTCTTCTCTTCTCTTCTCTTCTCTTCTCTTCTCTTCTCTTCTCTTCTCTTCTCTTCTCTTCCATTTCTCTTCTCTTCTGTTCTGTTCTGTTCTGTTCTAACTGTGGGGTCCTTGGTGCTCTCTGAGCTTGGTGGTTTTCTTGCTGATTTGGTTAGCTGGTTGTTAGCACCCAATACCCAAATAACAAAGTGGGAAGGAACCACACGGCATAATTTTCAGGGTTTGAAATCACAATTGGACAGGATGAACTTTCCATCCTTTTAATGTTTTTTTTTTCACCAGATGCGGAATATTGTCAAAAAAAAAGTCCAAAAGGTGGTCACTTAATGTTTTTTTTTTTCACCAGATGCGGAATATTGTCAAAAAAAAAGTCCAAAAGGTGGTCACTGTCCTACAATTGAAACCCCTCCCCTTTTTTAACAAGCAATGTCTGCTACCCTGGTTGTTTTGAGACCCTTCTGGAGTGTCCCTGAGTCCCTGAATTAGGGTCCCCAGTCTCCATCATGAAAAACACAAGCTTTTTACTCTACCAACCTTACGTCCAGGAGGGCCAGCTTGCCCAACAGGACCCCGGAAACCAATCCCTGGTTCTCCCTTGAAAGTAGATGAGGGGAAAAAAAGAGGACATGTCAAGTCATTGGCAATTGGCACCCTAATTCTGGGAGAAGGCTAACATAGGGCACAAACCAGGCTGGCAAATTTAATATTTCCCTTAAATCGGCTACTCGCAATGGGGCTGCCTTGCTCACACACGGGGAGAACCCCTCCTTTGAAAAACCCAATTCCTTTACCTTTTGACCGACTTCACCATCGCTGCCCTTGCTTCCCTGGAAGACACAAAAGTAAAGGTAAAGTCTCTAGTCCTCAGGGTGACGCACGTTTGGTTTGATGTGTTGCGGTAGAGTACGTATTGCTTGGGGATTAGACGCAATACGGTGAATAGCAGCAGCACAGGGGATTTCCAAGGAAGGAGAGAGTGCAGTTTGTACGCAGCTCTTTACCTTCCCTGAGTAACTGTTTTGTAATGAGTTTTAACAATTTGGGGTTTTGTTGTTGTTGGTTATTATTATTATTATTTTTTGAATTGTTTTGTTTTGTTTTAAACTTAGCACACTGCTCAGAATCACAGATAATAGATGGGAGGTTATATTAATTACCAAACAAATAAATAAATTAGCTGGATTATATGTGTATATGTATGTGTATGTGCATATATCTGTGTATGTGCACATACCTCTACCTCTCTCTCTCTCTCTCTCTCTCTCTCTCTCTCTCTCTCTCTCTCTCTCTCTCTCTCTCTCTCTCTCTCTCTCTCTCTTATATCTATAACTATATCTGTATATATCTATATCTATATCTATATCTATATCTATATCTATATCTATATCTATATCTATATCTATATCTATATCTATATCTATATCTATATCTATCTATCTATCTATCTATATGTGTATATATACATGTTTTCTGAGGTTTTCGCGGGTGTTTGCATGTAGGTCTTTGGTTATTCGTGTTTTCTCCCGTGTAAAATTGGAAGTGTCTTGGCGACATTTCAATGAAGTCCATTCGTCATCTTCAGGCTGGTGTTTTCGGCTTCGTGCTTCTTGAAGCACGAAGCCAAAAACACCAGCTTGAAGATGATGAATGGGACTTCGTCGAAACGTCGCCAAGACACTTCCAATTTTACACGGGAGAAAACACGAATAACCAAAGACCTACCTATACAGTATATATATGTTTTCTGAGGTTTTCACGGGTGTTTGTATGTAGGTCTTTGGTATTCGGATTTTCTCCCACGTAAAATTGGAAGTGTCTTGGCGACGTTTCGATGTGTGTCCGTTTGCTTTGTGTGGGGGTCGGAGGGAGGTGCAGCAGCTGGTGATGTTGCCATGGTTTGGCTTCTGGATGGTGGTTGCATTTTGTCTGAGAGATGGGTTTGGGCTTTGGTTTGAGTCTGGTGAGGATGAATGGTGGTGGCATACTGTGTTGTTCTGGGTCCGGTGTCAGTTTTCATGGCTAGGACTCGTTTGTTGATTAGGGCTAGTTTCCAGATATCTGGTAGGCAGGAGGTATCTTCATGTTTATTCATGTTGTGGGGGTGTTTTTCTATTTCGATGGCTTCCATAATTATTCTCTTGTGGTGTTCAGTTTTGGAGATTAGATTGGTTCTTCAAAATCAATTTCATGTCCTGTGGCTTTAAGGTGCTGGAAGAGGGAGGAAGATGACGAGTGGGACCTTGTCAAAACATCGCCAAGATACTCTCAATCTTACAAGGGAAAAGACCCGAATACGCCAAGACCCCCATACCTATACCCGTGAAAATCTACGAAAACAAACATATATACAGAGCTGGAGTGGTGGAGTTAAATGAACCATTAGCCTAGATTAGGTATGTTACCACACACAGCCCAAGTTTTTATATATATTTATTTTATATATACATTGAATTCAGGAGGAGTTGAACTTGAACTGTTTGTGGTACATAACTACTCTAGGCTAATGACTCATTTGACTCCACCACTCCAACTTCGCCTGCTCTTCTCCTACAAATTGCCACACCATTCCCTCCTTTTGATGCTTACCTTCACAGCTGCTTCTCCTGCCTCTCCTGGGTCTCCCTGAAAGAAGAAACAAAGTCTGAATCTATCTACCTGGCCTGACAATTCAACTGTATCATACACATTTGACCATCTTCCCGGATTTTTTCTCTCTGGACCTTTAGATATGAAGGTAGTTTGTTTAGTGACTGAAGATACAACATCATTGAAAAAAGTGACTCAAGAGTAGAACAGAATGCTGTTAGAAACATACCTTTTCACCTTTGATCCCTTTGTTTCCAGGAAAGCCCTTTTCTCCCTGCAATGGACACAAGAAAACAACAACCATGTCAGAGCATGCACAGTCTTATTGCGCTGAGATAACCCAGGAGTAAAATACAGTAAACAGTGGTCTATATTAAATGGTGGTTTATCTTACACTATCCACAATACGCACCAGGGACAGTATACATACAGGTGGTAATACAGCAAACTCCAACATACAGCAGTTACAGCAGGAAAAGAGACAAGAGAGAGAGACACTCCAGCAAAACCTTCCCTTTTATACTCCGGCTCTTAAAGGATACAGACCCTGCCTTCTCTTAAAGAGACACAGACCCTGCTGAGTCATTCCTATCATTGCATCATCCACCTTATATTACTTTACATTATTACATAAGCTGTTTGGCTATTAAATCATTACCTTGACAAACCACAACATGATTTGTAAGATGATACCCAACACTCTATACTGAGCCACAGGTTAAGACCAAAGGGATTCATTCACAAAACCCGTGAAGCCCAAAAGACATAGCAAAGAAGAACTAAGCTTATGGTGTTGTCAGAATGAAGCCACAAGGTCTCTCGCTGACCATGGACCCTGAATACATCCTCAAAATCCTTCCATTCATTGTAGAACCTGTCCAGAAACCACTTGATCAAAGGTGCCACTAGCTCGGTCCTTCTGAACATAAGGAACAGGTCAAGTACGTAACTCAGGTTCAGAGGATAACCTAGATAAGCTCTTTGCCTTGACCCAGGGGTGTCTTTGGTCAACAAAAGCAAGATGGCAATCGTGATGGCATGAATGAAGCGCCTTCTGGTTTTTAGAATAGAATAGAATAGAATAGAATAGAATAGAATAGAATAGAATAGAATAGAATAGAATAGAATAGAATAGAATAGAATAGAATAGAAAAGAAAAGAAAATATGGAATAGAATAGAACAGAACAGAACAGATAGAATAGGAAATATTGAAAAGGATAGAAAATATAGAATAGAATAGAAAAGAAAAGAAAAACTAGAATATAGAATAGAATAGAATAGAATATAAAATATGGAATAGAATATAAAATATGGAATAGAATAGAATATAAAATATGAAAAAGAATATAAAATATGGATAGAATAGAATAGAATAGAATAGAATAGAATAGAATAGAATAACAGAGTTTGGAAGGGACCTTGGAGGTCATCTAGTCCAACCCCCTGCTCAGGCAGGAAACCCTATACCATGTCAGACAAATGGCTGTCCAGTCTCTTCTTAAAACTTCCAGTGTGGGAGCATTCACAACTTCTGGAGCAAGTTGTTCCACTGGTGAATTGTCCTACATTTTTTTAAGTTCAACCATCTTGATTTTGTGAGCACATCCTCAGATAGCATTTCCGAGAAGGAAAAGAATGCAAGGTTAGTTCTGGCCAGCTTTTGCAGAGGCATCGAATGTTGGCCGAAGCCCTCGGAGGGAAGCGTTGAATTGGTTTTTCTTCCCCCACTGCCTGAAGTCTCCCGCCTCAAGAACGCAAGGGTTGCGTAATGGACAAGCACACCGACCTTCTGACCTTGGAGGCACGCAGAATCGAGACCCACCGAGGCTGGTTCTCCTTCCTTCTAAAAGACAGAAATCGTCGCTTGTGTTATTTTTAGGAATGTTCTAGATCTCCCCCCCGTTTTACCTCAGACTGCTTTATTGAACGAAGCCCGGGAAAATTCAGAAATGCGCCTGGGTTCCTACCACGTACTAAGCCCAGACTGAAGACACAATTCTCGGGTGTGTCAAACACACGGGCTGCCCGGGCAAATATGCAACAGGGATGTAATGTGAGAACCAACAGAAGACAATCTTTGTATCTCCGGGTTGACCTCTCTCAGCTTGGTTGGTTTC